>SRRH01000514.1:0-16929 GCA_018361025.1 Claviceps aff. purpurea
GATGGCGGTGATGACGGTGTAACAACGTTGTGCAGCTTGTTGTGGAAAGGCTAGTCGTAGAGTCACGTGTGCATTGCCGGTATCGGCCTCGTGGGGTCCGTGCGCGCGAGGGGTGCGCATCCAGGGGTGCGGAAAAGTAAACTGCGAACTTGACGTGCCATTGACGCGTTTCTTCACGAATCAACCACCCTGCAAAGCGACCGCCCTGCAGGCTGCAAGTCGGCAAAATCGCCAACGACGGGCCTCGCCAAAAGTGGTACATACATAATTATTGCACACAAAAACGAAACGAAAAATCAAGCACTTGTCGTCAACATTCCTCGCCAAAACTGCACTTAGAAAAAACGAAACCAAAAAGCGTATATATACCGCCTACGTCCCTCGCCCAAACTGCACCTCGAAACGAAACGCGAAAACGACCACGTACCGCAAACGTACCATGTCAGCCGGGCGCACGAGCCGCCGATTCCGAAGACTCGAAGAAGCTTCTTCACAGCACCAGGCAGACGAAGCCTCACCAGTCAGCGAGACCGCGATTCCGATTGCCGGCGGATCATGGCGGATGGTGGAAGGCGAGAATAGTAGCTTCGACACGACGATTCTACCGTCACCGATGGCGGATAACGCGTATGGCGGAAGTCGCATTCCCGTTTTTAGTGGTCGGCCTTCCTCTGGGCCCCTCTCGCAGCTTTCCTCGCAGGTTGCCTCGCAGGTCCCCTCCCAAGGAGGACACATGTCGGCTTCGCAGGACAGCCTCTCTGATTTCATAAAGCACCAAGACGACGATCGCGTCATCCTACGAGACCTGTTCCGGCCCAGTGTCGTCTCGCCGGTCGAGCAGGAACAAGATTCGACTCAACGCACGCCGGATCCGCAGTTCAAGATGCCGTTGATGCAGGTAGACGCAGGACGCGGCAGCGACAGCAAAAGCAAAAGCAAAAGCATCAGGCGCATGAGCGGCGAGAATCCTCAAGAGGGAGAAGGAGGATATCTCGTTCGACGGCGCGGCCAAATCAACACCGGCAGTCCCAGCAGCCGGAAAAGCCGTCCGAAGAAAACGTCTTTCCACGACGAGCACCTCAATCCCGCCACGCAATCTGAACAAGACGGCCCTCGTGGCTCGAGCAACATGGCCACCCTCCTCCCCTCTGCCGTGTTCAAAATCCTAGTCTGGGCAGGCGAAATCATCCTCATTGCGCTACATTTTGCAAAATACCCCCTCGGGATGCTCCTCGCTGCCTATCTCGTCTTTGGCGGCGCCATCATCGTACAAAACATGGCCACCCGGTCCGTCTACTCGGCCCTCTCACCCGTCTGTCGCCTCCCCGGGCTCTCCCTCCTCAACCTCCCATTCTGTCCTCCCAAGAACACAGTCCTGTTTGGTGACTCCCCCAGCACAGGCGGCCAAGGCCAAGGCCCAGGCCACGGCCGGTCCGTCGAATTCGAGGACCTCATGGGCGTGCAGGCCAAATTTGAACAAGTCCTCGAGCACAGCGCCGAGGGCGTATCTCTGCCCCTCGAGATGAAGCGCTCTGAACTTGCAGTGCGGGATCTACGGAGCTTGGTCCGACACAGTGATGTGCAGGCCCGGCATGAGCTGGTGCTAGAGTTTGATGGATACATTGACACAGCGAGGCGGTCGTCGTCGGAGCTGCAAAAGTTCAATTCGCATGTGGGATCGGCGGTCGATGCCGTGATTAGCATTAACCGCTGGACATCGCGCTACATTGACTCCTTGTCGCCGGACTCTGCGCTCGGTGCTGGGGCTGGGGCTGGGGCTGGGGCTGCTGGATCGTCTGTGCTGGTGGAATGGACGCAGTGGATATTCTCGCCGTTCCAGCCGGCGGACCAGCATATGTTTAGTGAGCGCATTATTCTGGAGAAGTACATTGAGCATACGAGTTTGGTGTCGCAGCGGATCTCTTCGCTCATTCTCGAGGCGCAGGCTGTGCTGCGGTTGCTGACCAAGGCGGAGGATCATCTGGGGCTCATCTACGATATTACCTCGCGGACGTCGGCGAGTGTGTCGTCGCGACGGGGGGAAATCCTATGGAGTATCTGGACGCTTGTGGGGGCGAATTCGGGGCGTTTGCAGAGCTTGTCGCAGCAGTTGACTCTGCTGCAGCAGGTTGATGCGCAGCGCTCGACGGCGGTGAAGCAGGTTAGTGCGCTGATTCTGGAGCTGGAATCTATACAAGCTGGCTTGGGGGATCTGCGGGACCGTGTTGCAGAGCCGCAGTTTAGTGGTGCGTCTTCTGCGTATATTCCGCTGTCGGTGCATATTGAGACGATTGATCGGGGTGTGGACCGATTACAAGCTGCGAGGAGGAGGATTAGGGCTGCGGAGGATGGACGTGTGAGGGATACTATCGCGGGCTTACGGGATAGTCCGAGTGAACTGATTGATGCGGGAAGGAGGTAACGTTGAGGGGGTTTTCTTTTGGCATCTTGTCGTTTATCATGCACTTTTGCGTCTGTATTTTTGCATATACTGTATACATATAAGCTTTGTATTTTCGGGACATGTTCACTTTGTTTTGGGGGGTTTGTCTCTTTTCGAGTTTTCTTCTTGCGCTTTTTCGTTTCTACTGGTGTGCCATGTTACACATGCTTGGATTTATCATTCATGTGTCCCTCGCGCGTTATTGGCGTTTACATATGTATATCGTTGGCTTCCACAGTTCGCGAACAAGTCTAATAATTTCCATCCGCGCAAATTCGCAATCGGCACATGTGGGTGGGGCGACAGGACCTCGGCTCGTGACTCGTGAGTCGTCATCGCCAAGCATGCATGAGAGTCAACGTAAACTACTACATACAACACCATGAGCCGCGACGACGTTTTTATCTGACTCTGAGCTTTCAGCTCCGCGATGCCCAACCTGAACGTGCTGCAGACCGTGTTCGTTCTAGCCTGTCCGCCGCTGCGTCACCACCTCGGCCGTCGTCTTCGGCAGTCCGCTCGCGCCCTTCATCCGATGCCGCCCCGATGACCGATTCCTCGAGCTTCATACAAGCGCAGCGGCGCGTCGCAGCCCGGCGCAATGCACGCGAAGCCGACATCTCAGCCGCATTCTCTGCGCGACGAGGGTCCCCTGCCTCCAGCGCCAGTTCTCGACTCTCACGCTTACCCTTTCCCCTCAACGGGCTATCTCCCGCCTGGAATGCCATATCCTCGCGGGAGGGCACACAGCCTGCCTTCCGAGTCTCGCAGGTCGACGCCGAACTTCTCGACGAAGAACTAGTCGATCTCCTAAAAAGTCAAGTTGGGGAGGCTCTCAAATACTTTGCCGGGGGCCATCTACAAGACGACTGGTCCTCCGAGATCATGCTCGCTCTGCGCGCTATCCTGTTCAAGCTCACCGTCTGGGACCACGACGCTACCTACGGCGCCGCACTACAAAACCTCACTTATACCGACGCGAGACACTCGGGCCCTGTCTTGACACCACCCTCGCGACTACAAAAATCCATGTACGGCCTCATCACCGTCTTTGGGAAATACACATGGACCAGGTGGGAGGCCTGGCTACTAGAACATGATGAAGGGCACGACCACCTCCCGAGTCCCCGCATCCGGAGTCTATCCCGCTGGACACGCCGCCTGACGACCATGCACTCCGCTGCCGCCTTGGCCTCCTTCATGGCCTTCTTGTGGAACGGTCACTACAGAACACTCCTGGACCGGATGCTGAGGATGCGGCTCGCTGCCCCGACGAGCCAAGTAAGCCGGGAAGTCTCATTCGAGTACCTCAACCGACAACTTGTCTGGCACGCATTCACCGAGTTTCTCCTCTTCATGTTGCCCTTGATCGGCATCAATAAATGGCGCCGCTGGCTGAGCAGGACGTGGAAAAAGACCAAAGACCTCATCAGTACAAAGGAGAAAGGAGATGGGACCCCGCACGGAGAGTATGGGTTTCTCCCGGAACGGACTTGCGCGATCTGCTACCAGGAGCAGAATGACTCGACGGGGAAGAGCGAGGCGGAGATGATGATGATGATGGCGGCGGCGGCGTCCTCGAGTGGAGTGGTTGGGTCTGCGCAGACGGATATTACGAATCCGTATGAGACGATTCCTTGTGGATGTATTTACTGCTATGTGTGCGTGGCGACGCGGCTGGTGCGTGAGGAGGGCGAGGGGTGGACGTGTTTGCGCTGTGGGGAGCATGTTAGGGAGTGTAAGCCGTGGAGTGGAGATGTGTTGGAGCCGGAGGTGCAGACGTGTAAGCCTGTGTCTGGATCTGTCAAGACGGTTGCGTTTACAGACGATGTTGTGACTGGTGGTGGCGGCATCTTGGGGGACGAGGAAGAGGAGGAGGAGGAGGAGGAGGAGGAGGAGGAGGAGGAGGAGGAGATAGCCCAAAGTGAGGGTGGTGCGGTTGATAAAGAGTCTACAGAGGACTCGGCCGAGGACTATGATGAGGGATGTGATGAGGGATCAGATATTGTGGATGAGGTTTCTGAGGTTGGCTCGGATATTGGACTGGATGGCGACGACTGAAGGTACTGGGTGGCGCGTGGGCATTGTCTGTTACGTTGATACTGGTGCGATGGCACTATTTACACATGATGAAGCGGAAAACTTCCGTAGGCTGCATTCTGTCACTCAGTTGGCACGTAGACAACATGGCATGAGATGATGAAGTCGCATAATCGACTCACGTGTGACGTGTCTAGCGATATCTGCCTGGTCCCTGTACATACATACATACATACATATGTACATACTCCGTAGACGCGGACGCAAATCCTTGGCGCGGTTAGACCCGCTTGGCCGATCCTTGCCGCCGACGATGGCTCTTGTCTCCTAAATCCTGACAAGCACAAGACGGATTGACAAGACGGATTGAACTGACAGTCTGACCGACTCGACGGGATCGACGGACAAAGAGACCAACGTATAGTACAACGTAGCCCGGCGCGAGGCTGCGGCTCTCACCGACGTGCGCTGCGCCTGCCGCTGGTCGATTGACGCGCCGTCGCCCGGCACAACCCCTTGCAACTTTGCAAGTCTGCAAGTTCCAGCCTCACGCCAAACTCCCATCCGCCGGCCACGCAACGCAACGCCTTGCAAAAAGGCCTCGACATAGGCCTCGACGGTTCGCGATATGCTGCCACCCTCGACTGAACAAATTTCGACCCCAGAGCACTCTTCCGTCTCCTGTCTCTCTGCCGTCCGACGATTCTCAACTCCCTCCTCCTGGCGAAGCCTCGAGCTACCCCTTCCGCCGGCCACCGCGCCTCCTCCCCGTTGCGCAAATGCCCAGCTTCTTCCAATTCACCCAAGGCACCGAGTCTCATTCCCGACCCAGTGATTCCTCACCACTGCTAGGCCGTTTCCGCGCTGTGCCTCCCCGGCCGGGCCTGTCTCGTCGAAGGTCCAGCCAGCTCGGCCTACTGTCCGACCACTTCTCCTCTGTGACGGGCGATGGACGAGGTAGTGTGCATGTTGGGTATGGGGCTCTGGTAGCGACGCAGCTGCTGAATCATGGCAACGACAATAACGATAATGATGACGACGATGGGTATGCGATGGATCTTGATGGTGATGAGGCCTGGGTTGGGCAGAGACTCTGGCGGAGATGGATACTGGATCTGTGGGTGCGGCCGAAGCAGACTGCTGTGAAGAGGATGGTGGATCGGTGGTGGACGAGATATGGGCTTTTGGTGTTCCTCCCAGCCGCTCTGGTGTGTTTTCTTCACATTTCTTTTCCCTCCTGTCCTTTTTTTTTTTTTTTTTTTTTTTTTTTTTTTTTGGTCTTGCCTCTTGTGATGTTTCATGCAGCTTACGCCGGGGGATAGGCCGTTGCCTGGTGTGCGGTACCGTTTCCTCAATATCCTCTCCCCGACGACAATGGACCTAATCATGATTCCCCGGAAGGACCTGGGCATGACCACAAGACGCCGGGTCGCGGGGAAGCACGCGTGCAAGTCAACTTTTGGTTCTTCCTGTTTGTCTATTACGGCTTTTACAACCTGACGGCCTTGATATGGATCACCAAAGTCTTCAACCTGTACAATTTCAACTGGTGGCCGCAGGTCCTGGGGTTTCCATTTACCATGTTTCTCATCGCCATACTGTCGATTGCTGTTCCTATCCCAATCTACTATTCGCCTGAAGCGCGCTTCCTCACCAACTTCAACACGTCGTGGATCTCATGGACGTTCATCATCATGGCAACACCAGTGGCGATTGCGTTTCTCATTCTCATGACGAATGAGAGACACATTGGTCTGCGACACTCGCTGTCTGAAACGCAGCGCATCTTTACTACCGCGTGGTGGACGGGAGAGCCGGATACCTTGCCGGCTAGACGCGACAGGCGGAGACGCCATCAGTTTCGCTTTGCGGATGCGGATATGGATGAGCTGCATGTGCGTGCGCCGCATCATCGTGGTCAGAGGGTGGCCATGAGACGACGATGGCTGCCGTCTAGTTTTGTGCGGTTCCTGTGGTTCTGCGTCGCCCTCGTGGTAGGGCTGATGGTGTACGTCATTGGAGAGGCGTATGCCGAGCTATACCTGCGGACTCTGCCGCACAGCAATTTGGAGACGGTCGTGTACGTATACGGATGGGTTGCGACGGTGCATCTGCTGGATGCTGTGACGGGCTGGGTTCTGGGCATGCGCGAAGGCGAGCGAGTTGGGAGCTACCCGTTGAGTTGGGTCTTTAAGCTGTGCGTTTTTCTTCCCTTCTTCATAACCCCCAGATCCTCCGTGGGGTATTCACTAACTCGAGTCGTTGGACAGCTACTTCACGCTAACGTACCAGACCTACGTCCGCGCCTTGTATGCTCGACTGCGCACCCCGAAGCAGTTCGTGATTCTCCAGATCCTCTCGTCCACGTCTCTAGTGGTCCTGACCCCCATCATGATGACGCGCTTCGTCCATCGTGCTCTCACCGTTGTGGGAATGAACGGGCTAAGCTACGGGTCATACCAAAAGATCCAAACACGAAACGTGTTTATCCGCTTCCTCGCCGAAAACACATCCATGGCGACTTTTCTGGGCAGCGTTGCCGTCTTGCACTACGGTTCCAACAAGGCCGTGTATCCCCACTTTGCGTTTGACCGCGACGACGAGCCGTACGACTTCCAGTTGACCTTTTGGGCTTCCTCGGTGACGTGGGCGTGCGAGCTGGTGGCCAGTCTGGCGGTCCGGCTCCTCATTCAGCTGTGCTTCAACGTGGATGTCGGGTTGGAGGGCAAACTGGATTTCACGGTGTGGCCGGAGCTGTTGCCAACATGTGTGGCTGTGACACTGCACATTCTGCAGAATATGCTGTTTTCCATTATTCGACTCCAGTTCCACTAAACGAACATGATGAACATGAAAGAAGATGGGATTTGAGCAAAGAAGAAAATGAGAAGATTACGGGTTTAAGTCGCGTTTCGAGACATGCAGCAACCCGTGCCAAGGAAAAGAACAGCAGCTACATTACATACCCGCCCGTCTGCGCCGTCTCTCTCCCGCGGTTTCTTTTTGCTCAACATTGATGATTGAACACTAGTCAGATCCAGACAAGGATGAGGAAGTGCGTTGGTCAGAACGAAAGAGAAAGAGAGGGGATAAGCTTATTCTACATGCTCACAGTGGATCTGCGTGCCATTGGATGTCTCTGGGCTGCATGCCGTATTTCTTGTTGGTAGGTAGGTACATACATATTGAGTTGGAGGCATGTGGGCGGCAGGCGCACACAGACAGCCTACAGGTGCATACGTAGACGGTAGACGACGAGCAGGACGACGGGGCGTGTGACTTTTTTTTCTTTTACATTTTCATTTTATTTTTCTTTGCTTGGACGCATTTGCATAGCTACCTAGATACCTCGATACCTCGATACCTCGATACCTCCCGCGCTTGTTTTGTTTTTGTTTACAAAGTTGTCTGTTCTGCTTTATGAGGATTCTACTTTGATGAAGATATGTGATTTTTGGACATTACCAGGGGGGTATGCAGGAGTCAGCAGGACGACGTGTGCCATCCGTGAAGAGATTTCACTGCCGACTGATTGTCGGCCTGCGGCAAAGAAAAGAATACATACTCCGTAAGCACACATTCAACTTCTGTGCGTACGTACTCCGTACTCCTGTGACGTTGGCATCATTTCTTGTAACCCCTGATCCCGGCATCTTTTTTCTTGTGTCTCAGACTTTACCTAGGCACCTACTCCGTACAGTGATAGCCTCGAACTTCGAAGACCCTGGCTTAGCATTCCAGAGATGCCAAGGCGTGGGAACCCCTGATGCGGTGTTACACGCCATGTGCAAGCAAACAGGCACGATGGAGTCACACAGTGACACACACGCGATACAGCGCCACAACACGGAACACGGAACAAGTCACACAGTACGATCTCGGTAGGTAAAGGCACATCGATGCACGGCGGCCGGAAGCACCGGCTCTTGATATCAAAGGCGAACACGCGGTAGGACAAGAGGTCTACTCTGTAGTATGTATACAGAGACTCAACGTTGCCGCGGAAGAGGGGCAGCAAACACTGAACAGCGACGAGTTTGGCGCTGTTGGGCAGGCTGTCAAAGTAATTTTGGGCATGCATACATTTACTCCGTAATCATCACAGCGTAGAGTTGCACGCGCGTGTTCAACGTATGTGAATGCTGTATTCTCTGTATCGGTACATGCAACATAAGATTTGTAATGTGCGCGAAAATGCCTCGTGGGCCGGTATGTACCTGGCTGATGGCTGATGGCTGTGAGTTGTAACTTGTAACTTGTAACTTGTAACTTGTGGCTGTGTGGCTGCTCTGGACCGGGCCGGTCTTGTTCCTTGTGCTTTGACTTGCAAGTTGCGGCACTGCGGCAGCCAACACCATCCCACTACCTAGGTATCCGGTATCCCGATTCCCGATTCCCACCATCCGATTCCCACCCCAAGCTTTGACTTCTTCGCGCCTCTGCACCACCTGCATCAATCCCTGCCTGTTCACTGCCTCTTGTTCACCTCTCTGCTTCCTTCCAAAAAAAAAATCCCATATCCTTTACCTCTGCCCACCTCTTTTCTTCCCCTTTGCTCCCCCCCCCGCGCCTCACAATGAGCGGGCCATCTTCAAACCTCCCCTCAGACTTGTCGTCCTCTGTACAGACACGCTCTGCCCCAGCCCACGATGATGAAGTTGTATCGAGAAGGCAGCCCGCCTCCTCCGCCGCCGCCGCCACCGAACTCACCAGCGCGAAAGTGAAGCTCCGAGGCCATCTCCGCCAGTTTTCCGACTTTCCCGTCCCGGGTATCGAGTTCGTCGACATCATGCCCCTGTTCGCTAGCCCCGATGCGCATGCCACGCTCGTTGCCGCCCTCGAGATGCAGATTGCACAGACTTTCAAAAACGATATGCCCGATGTTATTGTCGGGCTTGATGCTCGGGGATTCCTCTTTGGTCCTGGCCTGGCCTTGCGGCTGGGTATTGGGTTTGCTGCTGTCCGGAAGCAGGGCAAGCTGCCGGGGCCGTGTGTGACGGCTGAGTACATCAAGGAGTATGGCAAGGATATGTTCCAGATGCAGCAGGATGCGATCAAGGAGGGGCAGAAGGTCCTGATTGTGGATGATATTATTGCTACTGGTACGTTTTCTCACTGTGCGGGAGTGGGAGTTTTGACCCGAGAACAATATTTGCTGACCTGGGGCGGGGGGGTTTTTTTTTGACCGTCTTTAGGTGGCTCGGCAAAGGCGGCTGCCGATCTTGTCGCCCAGCTCAAGGGCCAAGTCATGGGATATATGTTCATTCTTGAGATTTCTGGTCTCAACGGCCGCGATAAGCTGGGCTCCGAGCCTACGACTATTTTGCTTGATGAATTTCCTTGAATGCCTCGCGTGTGCATTTCCAAAGTCGATGTGCGTATGCCCGACTTGGTAGACTGTGGCCGCGGTTCAGGGGCAACCTGTATGCATAGCACAGCGATTGAGCTCACACACAGACGGCACATGTCTTGCATATCGATCAAATCTGTGTGGCTTTTTTTTTGCATTGTCTTTCCATCCGTTACATTGTCTGAGGTTGCAATTTCTCGGTGCATTGTGGGACTGTTCTTGTTTTGACTCTTGTTCTCTCGTTATACAATGGGCCTCTCGTGGAGAAGCTAGTTGGCTAAAATGGAGCGCGAAACGAGACCATGGCTGCATCCATATTCCTCTCATTTTCGAGATTTACGACGCGGATGTACCATGATGATAGACGTCCGACATTGCGGGAGGAAGTGGGTATATCTTGATTTCCAATGGGCCATATTCGACACCGGGAAAGAATAGTATTGGGGCTCTGATGGGAACTTCTTTGATGCCGTTGATCATGTTGATGTCTATGATGCGAAGTCTTGTCTCATTCAAAAAGAATTTTCGTAATAAAGAACAGATCAGTATGAAGAGCGATCAATATCAATAGCCATCACTATCAACAGCCATCACTCTCAAGCCATCACTATCAACAGCCATCACTATCAACAGCCATCAGTATGAAGACAGTCATCAGTATGAAGACAGTCATCAGTATGAAGACAGTCATCAGTATGAAGACAGTCATCAGTATGAAGACAGTCATCAGTATCAACGGCCAACGAGCGTTTCTGCTTTCGGTACCTCAGACGAGCAAGTCAAACTGAGTCATCTACAGCATTCGAACTCAAACAATCTGATTTGCCCACGCTACTCTATCTCATGCTCCATGTCGTAATGCTATATCTGCCAGGCAGTGATGATACCGCAATATCTATGCTTTTCACAACAGGGGACCCAAGGGACGAACGAGGAAGAAAGACGTAAAAGAGAAAAAAGAAACACGGAAAAATGGTATAAATTGGGTATACAATGGCGTAGAAAGCCAATCATACTTTTGCAGAGACCACCATGATCAAAAAGCTCACCAAACCCATGTGCCATGCACCAAATCCCACCCATCAAACGCGGCAACTTTTGTCAAAGTAGCAACAAGAATGTGCAAACGCAAGAGGAAAATATGCAAATGAGAAGAGTGTACCCAGCAGAAGATTAAAAAGAAAAGACCAAAAAGAGGAAACGATGAAGAGCAGTACCCATTTACAAGACGATCGCATTCTCAATCAAAAGCCCCTGACTCTGAATCGCATACTTGCTCCTCAACCCCACCCCCCGAGCCCTCCCAAACAACTCATACTCCCCCTTCCCAATACTCATCAGAACCAGAGGAATGCCATGCGGCCGCTTCGCTCCCGTGGGCGTACGCTGCTCCGTCTCGAGGAGCGGACGCGGCAACGGCTCTGCATGCGCCGACGCAGAAGAATCGGCACCATGATCATCATCCCCATCAATATCATCATCATCTTCTTCTTCTTCTTCATCATGCTGATCCTGGACCTCATCCACCACAATAACAAGTTGGAGGGAGTCAGCTCCGGGACTGAAAGACGGGATATTGTCCAATTTCTGACTGAACGGACATCCACCCCTCCGCAGAACAATAACCTGGTTGTCTTGCGGGGCCGATTCGGGCAGTGTCGCATGGCACGCTTGCCCACCGAGGTAGATGTTCTCCCATGGCAGATGGGACATCGGGTCCTGAGCGTTGTAGCCGGGGCTGTCCGGGAGGGGGCTGTCGAGAACGGCAGGCAGTGGATGGGAGCCCGGCCCGACGGAGGAAAGGGCTTGCCAGGCGTATAAGACAGTTTTTGGGGAGGAGGATTGCCCAGACGAATGGGATTGTGAGTCTGGGGAAGAGGTTTCCGAGGGGTCGAAGACGGAGGTAACGGCGCGGAAGAGATGTTTCAGGAGGGACTCGGAGGGCAGAGCTTGGAGGGCGTGGAAGGAAAGCGAGGGCTTCTTTTTGTGCTCCAGCTCGTTGTCGTTTGCGAGGAGGCGAGGCAGGGAGGAGGAGGAGGATGAGGGACATGTTGTATGTTGGGACGTAGGGGTGTCGTTTTTGTGTTTGTTCGTTTCTGAGAAAGTGTGCGGCGGAGGGTTCACGTCAACGAGGAGATGCACCTCCACCCAGTCCTGTTGCCGCAGCGCCGTGAACGCCTCGTCTCGTAGTTGCCGCACGTGCTCACCGTAGAAGAACACCGATTCCTGCCGCCCCAGCTGCGTGTTGCCCGCGTGCGTGATTTTCCACACATAATCTCCGTGGCGGTAGCTGAACTCGCGCTCGAGCTGCAGCCGCAGGCCCTCGAGGCTCTTGACCGTCGGCCCCAGGTAACTATGCCAGGTGAGTGAGGCGCCGAAGCGCGACAGGAGGGAGGTGGCGGCGTCCGAGGCCGGGAACTCGATGGCCGAGAGAATGCGCTGCATAGGCGCCACGCAAGTGCCGTTGGGGGGAAGCATCGTGGGCGGCAGCGTCCAGGGGAAGAGGGTGTGGTTCGACAAGGGGCGGTACTTGGTGACGAGGCGCTTGTTGTCTGCATCGGGCACGACGACCTGCTGCATGGGGCCGTGGATGTTTGGGGTGTTGTAGAGGTTGGTGAAGCGCGAGACGCCAAAGAGATCGGGTCTGGCGGCCGTGGAAGATCCAGTCAGGGGGTCGAGCAGCACGGGAGGCGCCGGGCACGTGTTTATAAAGAGATGATGCTCGTCCTCATCTTCGAGGGGCCGTTGCTGTGCCGCCTGGCTGGCACTGGCAAGATCTTGCATCTTCTTTTTCTTCCTCTTCTTCTCTTTCACACTCCTTTGCTTCTGACGCTGGCGTAGAGAAGCGCGAGGGCCCTTCCCCTTCGGTATGATGAGAGGATGCCCTTCCGTGGTAAAGACGTAGGCGGCGTCCAGCCTGTTCAGCGCATGGTCTGGATCAAACAAGAGATACATGTACTTGGCCGTCTCGCCGAGGAAGAAACTCTCCATGCGGTTCTGCTTCTCGCCCGTGCGGACGTCCTGCAAGCCCGCCCAGCCGCACGACGCGTAGCAGCGGCGTCGGATATCCCGGAGAACCATTTCGCCCACATGCAGATACCACGGATCCTGGGTAGCCCGGTAGATGTGGTACGTGGACTCAATGAATTCAGGCCGGCCGGGCCACCAGCCAATGCCGGGCTCGACGTTGTTCTCACGGATGGACCACCGCTCCGGCAGCGCAGAGTACCGCGTCCACAGAGCCGTGTAGACGAGATTGGCCTCAATTGCCTCTTCCACCTCTCCGGCCAGGGCGAGCAATCCGGGGTAAAACGCGCCCAGACTGTCGATCCACATCGTGTATGGCTGGCCCGTGGCGCGGTGCGAGTTGGAGTAGTACGGGTAATGGCTTCTGTTGGTGTAGATGTGACTCTTAACGGATGCGTGCGCCTCGCGCCAGGCTTGGAGGAACGTGTCCGACAAGTGCATTTCGCGCGGCAGCGGACCATGAAGGGCGTTCGGGTCAAGCCTGGTCTTTGTTGCAGTCGTCGGGCTCGTGACGTTGGGCATGTCGTGCCCCGACAGGAGAATGTGGCTCTTAAAAGCATACTCGAAGAAACTGTCCATGCCGGCCCCAATTCCAGAATGAGGTCCTATCCACAGTCCCTGCTCAGCGTCTATGCCGTTGCCGATCAAGCCGATCTCGCTTCTCCTTGACCACACTTCCCAAAACGCCCGCTTCGCCGCATGCTCGAATCGTGAGTCGCCCGTCAGCCGGCTCAGCACCGTAAACTCCAATGTCAAGCTGCCCGCGCCAGCGCTGCAGGTCTCTGTAATCTCCAACCGGTCACCGTCGAGTCGAGTCTGTCCATTTTGGCCATCAGTACTCCAATGCAGCGGCGAATTGACGTAGAATGGTATGCCCGTCCTGAGATTCACCCTCGGATATGGAATCCCCGTCTTTGTATAAAACGCCGGCAACAATCTCTCGGCGAGATCCAGCGCCAGCCGCAAAAGCTGACCGTCGTACCGTAGCCCATTCGGCCAGGCAATGGGCGCAAGCTGGAGCGGGTCGTCCTCGTCATAGTCGCCCTTGTCGTCGTTGTCTCGTGGCATCGGCTTCGGATCGTACCCGGAGATGGGTAACTCCCCCACGGCAAACAAATGCGCGCTCAGGAGACCACCCAGTCCTCGAATGACGGTTTCAAACACTTGCACCTTGCTATCCAGGTCGAACCCGCGCGCGCGCGATCCCATTCCCGATCGTCCCGGTCGCCCGTCGCCATAGTGTGCCACGAACTGAGCGACCCCATCTTGAAAATCACTCAGCGCCTGCGGTCCCGTATAAGAACCGTCCTGCGGCCCACCAGCCAGAATCGCCAGTGTCGATAAGCTATCGATCAGGGTGAGTGAGTAGTTGCCCAGCGCATCGTTGAGTTCAATCCGCGAAGGGTCATTGCGGTCTCGAGTGAGAGGAGAGCAAGTAAGAGGTCGAAGCTACAGTCGCAAGAAAACAAGGGGCGCAAAATCCAACCCCCCGCAGCAGATACTGTTAGCCGTTTCCTCTTCCATCCGAGTTTCCGGAGTTGCTTTTTTAAAAACGTTGCGTCGGGTATCGCTTGAGATGGCTGCCATACCTCGTCTTCTGGAAACGCATGCTTCATGTAGTTGCTGAATCCGTGATAGAACATATCCACTGTATCCTGCCGCAACTGCGCGAGGCGATCCATCCGCATTGACACTGTGAGCCATGGCAACGACGCGCATAGCCAGAGCAGCACAACCATCGCCATCCTTTCCCTGTCCCTGTCCCTTTCCCCAGCGCGATCGTCATGGGGCGTTTTTCAGACCTTCACCTATCGCTGAATTTGACATTCGCATTCGATAGGCCGTCGGTACTCGGATAGATGACTTCCTCTCTTCCCTTTTTTTGGGGCCCGGCCGTTGGACGTTTTGGCTTCTCGCTAGGCCAAGCGATCACGCCAGCAGGCCACCTGGGTGCTCATACACACGCGTGAAGAAAGCGGCACCGAGTTTGAGGTCTTTTGATCATTGAGTGGCGGCGAAGACGAGGTCAACCAATCACTGCGGCTCCGTGCGTTGGCAACAGCTTGTCGTTTGAAGATCGTCGCGCTGGCTATGTATTGTCGATTTCAAAGAGATAAAAGTGTCATGATCGAACGCCACATATGAGATCACAGGCTGTCACTAGTGCATTGTGGCGGTACACTTGTGTGGCGGGGCGGGCGTTTAGTCAGCGACCAGCGGCGTCTACCCACAGAGTACCCTAGAGCCGAATACGAGATTCGATTCTCGAACGCAATAAGTTTTGTTTCCAGATACATAACTAGATAACCAAAACCGTAACACAATCATCTTGTCGCGCTATCACTTGTGTCAACAAAGCTCAAAATTCTTGACGCTTTCCAAGGAGACTATTTAGGAGAGCTCAACAACTGCATGGAGGGTTTTACTCACGGCCATAGCCGCTAACAATGTTTATTATGAATGCCCTGCCCGCTGCACGAGTCACAAGTTTGTCATTTCGCTCTTCAGATAACAGTTCTCGAAAAGAGGAGTAGAACCACACACAAGAGGTTGCATCAATGTATTCTCACCAGTATCCTCACTCAGACAGCGTAGGACAAGACAAAACTTTAAACCCCGACCTACGCATCGCGGGTAGGTGGCACGTTGCACTCATAACGAGCCGCACGTGACACAAAAGTTGTCTCAACAGGCTACGGAGTTACCTATGCGTCCGTGCGACGCGACATTTTCACGCGATCGGGAGGGAAGAAAAAAGCGGCCGTGGCCCGTTCCACCTGCATGTCTTTGGTCTTTTGAGATTGCGAGGTAAAAGGCACCTTGTGCGACACGATACGAGGCCGCTGCTGTGCAAAACCTGCAGTGCCACGACAATCATGCTTTCCCGTTCTCAGTGAGACACGTCACACAAGTTACAACCCCTTCCTTTTTCCCGAAGTAGTCAAAAAGAGGAACCGAGGCAAGAGTACGACCCTGCATAATGGATTCATGGAAGGGGAAGAAGATCGTGCAATTTCACACCGATATGGCTCATGAAAGTGCACGCGTCGATTCAACTCCGGTGTCTCAGACCGAAACGAGGTCTCTGCACAGTGCAAGGTAACCAGCCATTCAATTTGTCACTTCATCTCGATGGGAGTCATGGGACGGACCGACAGCTCTGATGACGGAATACTACTGTATGCAGAGCCTTATGCAGAGCCTGCGCCAGCGGCCATGGGGCGTACAGCATATATGGACTCCGTAATGTAATTACGAAGGGCATACCTACCTAAGTCAAAGTGGCAACGCAAAACGCAGCGAAAAGACGCACATGCGGTGAGAAAACGAAGCCCAAGCGAGCGTCACCACGGAAATGTAACACTGCCATTCCCGAATTCGCTGTTACACAAAAATGCAGGGCTTGGTGAGGTGTGATTGGCGCGCATTGCAGGCGCGTCTTGAACGACGAAAATGACGTGTTCATCAACACCCCACAGCCTCACAGGCAAAAAGAAGGTGAAATGTCCACCAAGACTTCAATTGACCACTGGCGTATTGCAATTTGCGATGTCCCATGGGTAATTTACAAATGCGTGCATGTGTACATGATTGTATGCACATGCAATGCAGGCATGACCTCAGGTCGGAGCCTCGAAGGTCCCCAATAGCCTATAGGTAATTAGGTATGTACCACAGGTCACAGGAGTATGCTATTACTGTATCCGTGATTCCGTACCATCCCAAACCCATGATTCAAGGTTGCATCGACCGTGCTTACGCCGTAGGGCTGGTGTAGGATGGGAAAGCAAAGGACCGGCTCGCGGTACAGATCTGAAACCGCAGGCAAGTGACGTCCGAGGAACCAAAGTTGGGGACAAGCTTGAAGCAAGTACAGATTAGGCGAACAAGTCAGCTCATTATTCGTGATCCGTAGACGCACGATAATGTAGGCACCTAGCACGCCAAGATTCGCTTACCACTATGGTACGATGCCTGCTGTTACGGATCCACACTATTACGGATCCTTCACACATGTATATAGACCTCCCTCCCGTCACACACACTCTTCCTTTCCTCCTTTTCCCCC
>SRRH01000515.1:0-16911 GCA_018361025.1 Claviceps aff. purpurea
AAAAAGCCCCACGTGTGTCGTCCGTGGACGGAGCGTGGACGGTTGGTTTTTCGTCCAGACCACGTCCTGTCCACGGACGAAGGGTGGATCGCTTTTTTGCTGCTTGACCAATGATGACCCCTGCTTTAATCCCTGTCTAGCGCTCATTAGCGTGGTACATGGCGAGCAGGGGGCACTTGGACCGTGCATATTTGTGCAAAATATGCTGAAGATTCTTACTATTTACGGCTAGCGTACGAGTTATGCAAATTTCATTCTGTCCGTGGACGGACGGTGAACCGAATTAACCACGTGTGTCGTAGCCTCAGCCAGAAGCACCCAGTAACCCAGTTCTTCCACTCCAAGTCTACAACGGTCCAAACCAACCATCAAGTCGACTCCCTTGCAGTAATCACCGTCCGACTCTTCTACGCGCCCCTGAACCTCAATGAAGCCTTGAAGGCGAAAACGATTCCATCGATCACGCTGTTCCTGCTTCCGCGCTCCCTACAGGCCTGGTCTCACACGACGAAGCCGCAGTGCACGCTCCGACACCTACGAATCCCATCCTCGTCGCCAAGATAAAAATACCCTTGCCAATTTGGAATCCAGTCCCTTTCAGTCCCTTCAGTAATCCTCGACTTCCATCCTCGAAGCCTAAGCGCATCAAACCGTACCGCCATCTCGGCACCGCTATTTCCCGTTCTTCCCGTCGCGCTGGTCGCACCTTTTCAAGCCGAACGTGTCCTTTGACAGTAGTGTGCCGCAATGGCTGTCGCATCGATCCAAGATCGTACCTCGGAGTTCAAGTCGGTCCTGTTGCAAGCGCAGAAGCGCCAGCATGCAAACAAGGTCGGCGCGCAGAGGCGGTCCCTCTTGACAGATGCCCAGAAAGCCGCTGCGGATGGCTCTGCACCGCCCAGGAGATCAGATTTTGCCAGAAAGGCTGCAGAAATCGGCCGAGGTATCTCTGCGACCATGGGCAAGCTGGAAAAGCTAGCGCAGTGTACGTGAAATATGGGGTCTTTTGATTGCTTCCAACTTCCTGCATGCTAACGAGACGATAGTGGCGAAGCGAAGGACATTGTTTGACGACCGGCCCGTCGAGATAAACGAGCTCACATTCGTCATCAAGCAAGACCTGTCGTCGCTGAATCAGCAAATCGGTTCCTTGTCGAGTCTCACGAAACAGCAACATCCAAAGGCTGACCAAGAAGGCGAACATAACAAAAACGTGGTATACCTGCTGCAGGGCAAATTAACCGACGTCTCAGTCAACTTCAAGGATGTTTTGGAGGAGCGCACAAAGAATATCCAGGCTTCGAGATCAAGGACAGAGAACTTCATCTCATCAGTGTCGCAACATGCCGGTCCTTCCATTCAGCAGTCCGCCTCGCCGCTGTACGGTACCCCGAATCGAGCATCCCCTGCCCCGGCTGGCTCGGATACCTTGTCTCTACACCCCGTCAGCGACCAGCAAATGTTGAAAATGGAAGAAGCGCAAACCACGAATACATATATTGAGCAAAGAGGCGAGGCGATCCAAGCCATTGAGCAGACAATTGGTGAGCTGGGCAGCATTTTTGGCCAGCTCGCGACCATGGTCTCGGAGCAGAGCGAGATGATTCAGAGGATCGACGCCAATACCGAGGATGTGGTTGACAATGTAGATGGTGCTCAGCGTGAGTTATTAAAGTACTGGTCGCGCGTGTCAAGTAATCGATGGCTAGTTGCCAAAATGTTTGGCGTGTTGATGATATTCTTCCTGTAAGTTGCCACCGCCTAGCACGTGTGGTGCAGATCAGTCATGACTAACTGTCGTCACAGTTTATGGGTTCTGGTTTCTGGATAAGACAGAGCGACACCGTATACGAAAATCCGGGGGATGGAAAATTGTTGTTTTATTGTAGTCATGTACATGCGAAGCCGGGTCATGAACGCGGTCTTCAGGTGGCTCAACGCCATGTCATTTATTTCCTTTGTTGATTGGAGGCGCCTAGAGTCCGGTATAGATCCATTGCATTAATACGAGAGCCGCAGTGCGGACACTTCACTTCACAGACAGACATCGCGATGTGCATTGCGCTTTAGAGAGAGATAGAAAACGAAATGAGATCACAGAAATGAAATTGATGGTCAGTCCCATCCAAGGGATGCCTGGCACAACGAAAGCTGTCCAAAAGGTACAAAATGCTAACCCGTTCTACATACTCCGGCTCATACAACCCAGCGGCCTCCTGATCCTCCTTCTCTTGTTAATGTCAACTCTCATCATCAGACCGTCTCTGCCCCCGCCTTGCCCAGCCTACCTAGTGTCCTAGTCCTCCTTCATATCAACCATCACCTTGATCACCAACCTCCCCTCATCATCCTGCACCCTCCCCGCCATAGCAAACGCCTCCCCTATCCGCTCTATCCCCCTAAATCGATGCGTCACCAACGTCCTCAAATCCGGCATCCCAGCCGGCCGCTTCGCCAAAAGCTCAATCGCAGCCGCATACGTATTCGCATACCGAAACACCCCCAGCAGATCAACCTCCCGCAACGCCGCCGCCGACATCGGCAACGTCAAAATCGGATTCCCCATCCCAATTATCATAACCTTCCCGCCAGGCCTCGTCGCATAGATCGCAGCCTGCGTACAGGTCTCTACACCAGTACACTCATACACAACGGATACTTGGCCCACCGGCCGCCCACGCACCACCTCGACTTGCGAAATCTTATCCGCCACCTCCTGCGCATAGGCCAGTTTCTCCTGTATACTCTCCGGACGAGCCATCGGGACCACGTACCCCGCGTCCGCGAACCCATTCGCCACCGCAAAATCCACGCGATCTTTCTGGATATCCGCTATGATGACGGCCGCGGCGTCGGTGGCTTTGCTCACCGCTCCGGCGAGGAGTCCTACGGCGCCTGCGCCGAGGATTAACACGGTTGAGCCGGAGGGCGGGTTTGCGCGGTTATGTGCATGCATGGCGACGGAGAGGGGTTCGATGACTGCGCCGAGATCTAGCGAAAGAGTCGAGGGTAATCTTTTTTTTTTTTTGGGGGGGGGAGTGGTCAGGCTAGGTCAGTTCTCATTCTCTTGCCGCAGATACAAAGTTGAAATCTTGATTGCCAGGTACATAGGTAGGTAGTTCATGGCAGGCCGCAACTCACTTGTGGCACCATCTCCCGGGGTGGTTCACACGCTCCTGCAAAGTCCCCTGCACATGGGGCATAACCTTTGCAGAGCTCCTAAAATTCATGCCGCGGCAGATATTGTATCGTCCTGCGGTGCAGAATTCGCAGGATTCGCATGGGAGGCCGACTTCTAGGGCTACGCGGTCGCCTGGCACGAGGTTCGTGATGCTGGAGCCGACGGCGACGACTGTCCCGCTGGATTCGTGGCCGAGGGTGAGGGGCTCGCGGACGAAGAAGTCGCCGTTGCGGTAGTGGTTGAAGTAGTGGAGGTCTGAGCCGCAGAGGCCGGTAGATTGGATTGCTACTTGGACTTCATCGCTCGCGGGGGCGGGTAGCTCACGGGATTCCTGGGTGCTGTTATCAGTATGTAGGTGAGGTTTGAGTTGGTCTTGTCAGAGGGCCGAAAGAGCAGCAGAGGGGACGATGGTCAAGTTACATACGATGCGAAGGTCTTTTGCGCCGTGTAGAACAGAGGTCTTGACGCTTTGAGAGGCCATTGTTTCTTTCTTTACTCCTTATTCTGAAATCTGCTGTTCTTTCGTCTTGGTATGTATGCTGCACGTCGAATCGAGGGTGGGAGGCGCGGGCGATGGACAATGGACTACTGGTGTGGAGAAACTGTGTCCTCAGAGAGTTGCTTGAGAATACGACCAGCAATCATGAAGGCATGTTTCTGTCGCTGCCAATGAATCAGCACGGCCTGCAGTCTGAAGCTGTGGTGTGAATGGCGTCGCCGGTAACGGGCTTCAATAGCCGGGGTTGGACAATGGCTGCGGCTATTGCACGACAGCCTGAATATTAGCGGCCAATATCCATTGAGGAACTGCGCTAGCGATGGAGGGGTCGGGACTCGGATGTCAACGTGCCGAGGTGCGGGGAGGCATTGCTCGGCCTTTCAAGGTAGGTTCCTGTACGGAGTATCTTGGGCTCATAAGAACAAAAAAGCATTGGCGTGTGTATAGCACAGGCTTCATCGTTTGTTGTTGGCATTGAGACTTTCATGGTCAGAGTGCAATGCCTATGCCGTGATCAATACAATGTTCTGCGTCGCGACTCGCGAGCCTACGAGATTTGCGCGGGGGCGGGGACTGCTGCAATGGTTGAGGGCTTCTTTGCTTTGTTACCACGGGCGGCATTGGTCCTTGGACAATGGGAGCCTGGGAGCCTGGTTACCTTCATAGTAGGGTCTCAGCTCATCTGTTCGACAGCCAAGCTGGCTGTAGGCGGGACATGCAATTCTTTCGACTGCAGGATCTCTTGGGGCTATCATCTATGTACATAGATATTCAGTGTGAGTTTGGACGGGCAAGTAGAATAATGCCTTCCTCCCAGGTCTGCAAAGGATCTCAGTATTGGCACTCTGGCGTATCATTCATCGCGACATCAAAAGTGGAATGCCCTCATCAAGCAGAAACGACGCTATGGACAATGAGGGTGAGAAACCCCCAAACCAAGCTTCCTGCCCAGTGCCTAGCGAAATCCATGTCGCATCAAGAGCCAACAAAAGAGCACATCTGACTTCGCATGCGTGTAGTACGTCACGAGCAATGAGCGATGTGATCGACACGAGTCTCGGCACACAGCTTTAGCTCAAAGAATGGGCACGTGGTCTAGGTATGGCATCATGCGATTGAAATGAAATGACCGCAGTGCGCCAGTCTTTTCTGCAACAAAATGGCGGAGCTGAGGAGAGCCCCTGAGCAATGAGGGCATCGCGTCTCGTTGTCATTGATGGTCGTTCCTATCGAGAAATGCCACAAGGCACAGCATGCTGCACAATATGCTTTTTACCGTCATTGTTTGCGGGACGCATCGATGATCGGAAGTCTAACGATGGAACTGCTTGTGCATAGATTTATGCGATCGGGGTGCGAACTGGTGGGGTTTCTTGCATTTTGCAGGCACAGGCACCTTAGGTACATACCTAGGTACCTACCTCCTGATGTACATACAAATATGTAGGTACAATAGGACGCGGGCCATATCGTAACTGTGCATGTATATGATTGCCATTGGCCAAACGAGAAAAGTTAATCAAGTAAGAAAGATACTCAAGACGAAAGGCCGAGAATTCAGTAAGTTTTAAATGCTTTGCCAAACCACAATATGAGCACTTGGCACTTAAGTTACAAGTTGGAGAGCTTCGGTCCCTGGTCAAACTCAATACCCGACGGCGGATCAGCATCCCCAAACTGAGCAAGCGTCAGTGGCGACTTCACTGGGATGAGATCATGAGACCACCCCACGGCCCGTGGAACAAACGGAAAAAACAAGAATTCGTCCGGCGTTTGCTCTCGGCGCCGGAGCCCATCCGTGGTCCGATTCTCATGCGTGAATCTTGTGAGAGATGCTGCTGCGGCTGCGGCGCGAATAGCCGAACCCAAAAAGACTACCCATGTACGGAGTACCTACCTAGGTACCTAACCTTTTTATTAGGTACCTTCTCACACACAACAACACGTCAACATCATCTTGGTTCAAGATCCCTCTTTCAATAAAACACTCCCCATTCCCTCTCCGCAGAATTGAAGCTCAAAAACGTTACCATGAGTGCTTCCCTCTTCTCGCTGCATGGCCAAAAAGCCATGGTCACAGGCTGTACGCGCGGCATCGGCCAAGCCGTCGCGATCGGCCTTGCAGAAGCAGGCGCCGACATCATCCTCGTGCAGGTATGTACAAAAAACCCAGCTCTGCCTCTCTTTCTTTACCTTTGTCTTTACCTCTACCTTGACCTTACTTTACCGTTACTGCAAACATGCAGATCGCTAACTGGACTGCGGCACCACCCACCTCCTCCCGCAGAGAGACACGAGCGCGACAAAGACCAAGGAGGCCATTGAGGGATTGGGCCGTAATGCCTGGATATACACCGCGGATATGGCGGACCAGGAATCTGTAAAGAAGCTCGTCCCGAAGATACTTGCAGATGGGCACGAGATTCGCATCTTGGTTACGTGCGCGGGTATTCAGCGGCGGCATCCGTGTGAGGCATTTCCAGATGAGGACTTCAGTGAGGTAAGTGAGTGAGTGACGTGGCTAATGCAACGTAACTCCCATGTGTGGGGTCCCAGACTTCTCAAGACGTACATTCTCTTTGTTTTTAAGCTTCGACTTTTTCAGTTCTGTTTTCCGGTATTTGTACATCTAGTTATTTTTGGACTAATCCTGGCAACAGGTCATGCAAGTCAATCTCAATGCCGTCTTCAGCCTGTGCCGCGACGTAGGCGCCCACATGCTCAAGCTGGACAAACTATCCTCGACGGGCCGCCGCGGCAGTATCATCAATTTCGCATCGCTGCTGACGTTTCAGGGCGGGCTGACTGTTCCCGCGTACGCGGCCTCCAAGGGCGCTGTTGGGCAACTTACCAAGAGCCTTGCGAATGAGTGGACTGCCCGGGGCATCACGGTGAATGCCATTGCGCCGGGATACATTGAGACGGAGATGAACACGGCGCTGCTGGATAATCCGGAGAGGCTGGCGAGTATTAACGCCAGGATTCCGGCCGGACGATGGGGGAGCCCAGAGGACTTTAAGGGGACGACGGTGTACCTTGCCAGTCGGGCAAGTGGCTATGTCAGTGGGCATACCTTGGTTGTTGATGGGGGTTGGATGGGACGGTAGACATGGTAAAATATAGGAGCCTCAGAGGAAGAAGCAGATTTGTGGTTGAGCACGATTCGTGGACTTTCTGTGCTTGACGAGATTCTTGAATATATTATATATTCCGTCGGGGCGCGGTAATAGGAATGTCTTTGTATATAGAATTACGTACATACTTGGAAACTCCCTATAAAAGCAGACAACGAAAGCCAACCAACGCACTACGAATCACGATACCGAGAACCCCCTCGCTAAGATCAAATACATAGGTAGACCAAAAAAAAGGGTGCCTCCTCTTTCCGCAAAAAACAGTCCAATAAAGCACAAAGAAAGACTTGAGTTCCAAGCAATAGCAATCAAGATGCACTGGACGCAGACCCCGACCGAGCTCTCACAACCCTCGTCTTGCCCAGCTTCCACTCTCCAGAAGGATCTTTCACCACCATGACCTTGCTGCGCCGCGAGCGCACGAAGCCACCCGCAGGAGGGTTCTTGGAGAGAATTCTGCCATGCCACAGCGTCAGTGACTTTGTTTGCATGATGCATTGCCCAGAGATGTGTGGTGGCAGGGGAGCTAGAAAACAAAACATACTCTGACTGCAGGGCAGCAATACGCATCCGCACCAGGAAAGGATGAAACTGGTCCATGAAGAAAAGCTGCAAAGCACCAATAAATCTTCCTCCCAGCCGATCTGACCCCAAACTCGGAAGATCGATTCGTATGTAGCACAGAGTATTGCAGCGACGTTTCAAGCCGGTGTCGTCTAGAATGATTGCTTCACACAGTGAGACCTTGGCTCGACAAGTCGCAATTCGCCCACCTGAATGTCGATCCAAAACAGAACAGACGAGATATATGTATAGATAGTACAGGATAAAGATATATAATACGAAGCAGTTTTATTTTAGATGGCATCCAAGACAAGACCAACACGACAGAAAAATAGAACAGGCGACGCCTATTTATATAAAGATAAGCTGCCAGGGAAGGGGAAAGTTCCGGCGCCTCCCTTGAGCCCCTCCCGAGGCTGGGATACGTGTGCCGTCCGTCCATATACGATATACGGAGTAGGTAGGTTAGGTACCCAGATCATCTCCACCGCCTGCTCTACGAGGGATGGCACATCGGATGTTGTTTGAGATGGCGGAGCATTCATCACATGCTAGAGCGTACGTACCTACCTAGCTGCGTGAGATGGGCTCGCATGCATACGATCGTACAAGTCGTGTGGTGACTCGTGGGGGAGGGGGGGGGGGGCGGGATACAACTGTCAACCAGTTACCAAGCACCCGGGGAGCCCCTGCGATGCCAGTCGCTGTTACAGATTCGCGTGTACGGTGTGGCCCGTTAATTATGTTGGATTAGGGGGGGATCTAATCATCTAAGCCGCTGCTCCACTTGAATGTCTTGCAAGTTGCAATGGCGGGGGAAAATCGCTCGTCGGTTCTTGAACTATGTATGTACCTTGGTAGAGCGCGGTATTTGTTGTTGCTTTTTCCTGGTGTACACAGTGTCATGTATGAGCGGGCGGTTGGCCAGGTTGGGCGTTGAGATCGGAGGACGGTGCCTTGAAACGAGGAACGCGCATCGAATCTCGATTGCGGTTTTGCTACGAATGATGATTGATGACTGATGGCTTGCTCTCGGCGCGTGGTGGGCTGACAAGCTGCGGATCAATGTCTCGTCCTGTGATGATGTCGTGAAAGCAGCGTCGCTTATGTAGGTAGGTAGGCATGTACTCCGTATGCACTTGTTGAACGTGTCTCGGCGGCATTGGGCCGTCAGCCGCAAAGCGAGACGGAAGAGCGACGATGCAATGCAATGCGACTTAGTTTAAGTTGGTTCGTTCTACGGATATACCCAACTATGTACTCCGTACGAGTACCGGAGTAAATGTCTGTGTGTACAGTATTGTCTTGGCCGCTCTATGCGTGCGGGGTCGCGTACATGCAGCATGTATTGTACTCCGTAGCAACTTGTCTACTCCGTAGATGTCGCCCCCATGCGCCATGTTACATGTATGATGTACGTGCATAGGTAGACAGGCCTTGCCATGTGCTGTAGCCTGTATGCGATGCCACATGAACATGAAACGCCAATCAAGATACAGCCTTAACGGATCAAACGTCGAAGCGACTCAATGCGGGGGAGCCACAGTCGCCAACAGAGAGAGCCATTGTGTCCATCTATTCGGAGTCTTCTTCACTCTACGGCAACCGTAGTACAAGCCCGAGGATTATTTTGGCCCTAACCACCACTATCCTCCTAAACATCAATGGCGGAGATCGACTCTTCAAGTCCGAACAAAAATTGTGGCCTTTCTTCAGACGATCTCATGTATTATGGACGCGAATCAAAAGTCGTCAAAGGGGTACGACGAGTGTCGTCAAAGGGGACGCTTTGTCGAGCGCTTCGTCGAGATTATAAAGCTTTGTTTTTATCCTCGCGATAGTAGTGCGCCATTTGTAACCCAGCTTTCCGGAACCCACACTTGACGTAAAAGCCCTCGTTGGCCTCGCTGCAGTCCAGAATGCACTTGTAGCAACCAATCGCCTTGGCCACATGATCGAGAGCTTGAATCAGCCGCAGGCCAAGCTTCTTGCCCTGCTGGTCCTTGGCAACGGCAATGTCCTCAATGTGTCCCACGGAACCGAGATTGTGAATACTGCAGTCGACGACAGAAAAGTTAGCTCAATAGCCTTCTGTGCGGACGTGAGGAAGGCGGAAAGAAACGTACAACTTGTGCTCGACAAGCATGGCACCCGTAGCCACCACAGAGTTGGCCCTGTCGGCTCTGTTGGTGTCCTCAATTACAACGATGTAGTAGTCCTGCTTTTGCTTCATCTTCTCGAATTGCGCCGCGAATTCATCCTGCGTCAGGTCGCCCACCGTCGTCAAGACGCGCAGACATTCGAGAAAGCCAGTGTCGAAGTCAGTCTCTCGGAGAGGCCGTAGCTTATACCCGGCGGGTAGTTCGCTGGAGACGAACTCGGGAATTAGCGACTGTGAGAAGAGTTCATCTTCCGAGATCATGTTTTCAGTCGTTGGATGAGGCATTTTCGTTTCGAGAGCCACTGCTGGTGTCGGAGTGTCGAGTGATTGTCGTTGAATGAGGTCGTCTGGACCAGGTAAGCTTTATGGGTGCGGGAAATGCGGATACGAGCGCTAAACACGTAGTGTGACGACGGGTGCGAATCGGGAGCTAGGCGGATGGTGCAAATGGGGGTTATCTATGGAAGACAATTGACAACTGGAGAGTTGCAAGGACGTGAGACGGGCGTCAGGGTTGGGCAAATAAAGAATGAAGCAGGCTGGAGAGGCGCAGCTCCCAGCCAAGGAGCCAGGAGTTAAGGAGGTCAATGATCATTGATGAAGGAGTCGGGATCAAGCGACACGGGCCAACCGCCCACCCGCCATGGGTCACCAAGACCTTGTGCTGTACAGAGTACCGTTGCAGGCGTTGCAGGCGTTGCAGTTGCAGTTGCAGGGGCCGACATGGCCATCGCGTCTCGGATCGGGTATTGACTCTTGAGAGTAATAAGCCTTTGAGGGGTCATCTACGGAGTATTAGTATTACTGTTCCATCGGCATTTATTTGAAACTATCACACATACCTAGTCACGCCCAAATTAAATCGTACTTGGTACTGCCGTGAAGTCGTGGCTGGTGTTGGGTGGCCCGTGTCGTAAAAGTGCCTCGATTCAGTTGCTCTGCCGAGTACTCCGTAAAACCCGCCAACTTCACTTCCTCAGCACGCGGCTTTCGTTGCATTCGAGCCCTCGTTTGTAATTTTGTGCCACTTGATCGAGGAGAACTGGACGGTTTGTCACGAGGAGACCACGTCGAGGATTTTGCGTGTCTCCTTGAATAGCGACACCTTCTGCCCAGTGCCTACCAGACGCGACTGCAAGATCATAGATGTGGCTTTCGGCCCAATCCCCGCCAACGTGACGACGTTACCGTCGGGAACAACCCTTCGGCCCGGTCACAGAGCTGTCGTTTGAACTCGTTTCTCATTTCATCTCTTTACTAATTAGCGCGAATCCCGGAATTAAATGCTTCGATCGCGACGTCGGCACGATGCTGACTGCATGTTGATTATTCGATGCCTTTGACACCCATTTGACCGGACCATCTGGCCAGTCACCAGGGTCCAGTGGCATAGCATCAACAAGATCAACAAGATCAACAAGCGTATCAGCCATCTGACGTGGACCCCAGTTTTCAATTATTTGACGTCTGTTCCTCTCCGACTCTCCGACTCTCCGACTCTTGGACACGCGTACCAAGGGGTTTGCGGCGTTTGCTGGCACTGGGCAGGTCGCGTGAATGCTGCGCCCGAGTCAGCAGGTGTGCCAAACTGCCAAGCCATCACATGCCAGTCCATGCGCAGCATCACCACGCTCCGTTCCGATCTTCGACCAAAACGCCCCCAATCAGACTCAAGCCACGAGACACAAGTCACACAACCATCATCCTCTGCGTCCACACCATTTGCGTCCTGGCGGGCAAACAAGCGCTGCTGCCTTTTTCTCTAAGCCCCTTGTTCGCTGCGACCGACGCACGCAAATAACTGCCACTGCCACATCGCAACCTGATGGTTAATAATATGACGAGCCTCTACAATGACCGAACCTCGTTTGTCAATTCATTCTCTTTCGTACGCTTCGACAAGCATCGTACACCAACGTTGCCGCCATGCCCACACGCGGGCCTCGTGATATGGAGGCCTCTACCGGCTCGCCATGCCGTCGGTCGCCGCCTACGCTCCTCCCCGGGCCTGTTGCTCACGCCGTGAGTCTGGCCACCCGATCGACTTCGCTAGCCATCCGCTTGGGCTCCTTTGTCAGCTATTGCAGCCTTGATGCGGCGAGGGTCACGACATTGTCTAGTCTGGGACTGGCTCGCGGCTTCGTAGAGACCATCCTGGGCCGAGCAGCTCACGACACCGTGACGGAATCTTCCTCGGATCTGACTACCACCGAGGTAGAAAAGATTTTTGAACGCAGCCTGGAAAGCCTCCATTCTGTCGTCACTCAAATCGTGTTTTGGACCTCTGCAGGCTTTCGATTTACTGGAACGTCAATATCATCCGCGTCGGAAGCGTCACAGCTGCTCTTGGGATCTCTGGATAAATTATTTGGCTCCACAGATTCGTCCAGAGCAGTAGCGAGCATCATCACCCTAGTGCGGAGAGAGCTCAATAACCCGGCTTCTGGAGGGGGAGAAAAAATTGGTGTTTCAGATCTTGCGGTGGCATTGGGCGTGCTGGCCTACCTCCAAGGAGCCTCGAGACGGTCGGCCGTGGAAGAAGCGCGACGGAAATCGCAAGAGGAGGTTATTTGGGACGTCGTGGTGCTCAGTGACGGTGAGAGAATTGACGTTGGCTATGGTCAAGCCGAAGCTGAGCAACGCCGCCAGAACGAATTTGGCGGGCCATGTGCGCCGAACGACGATGATGAGGCTATCATGGAGCGCCTCAAGGACCACATTTCATCGAACCTCGATCCGGGGACTACGGTATCCATCTCGAACTCCGTATCTTCTGTCCAGACCATCACCGTTGACGTAAGCGGACCTCAATTGCTATCCCTTCCTACGCCACCGGGTGCCGAGATCGTGGAGACGCGGGGTTCCGCCGAGCGGTCGGGGAAACGCAATTCCTGGACGTTGGGCATGGATGGTGAGGCCAGCTACACGGTCGTGTATCGAATCCAACGGGACAAGCTGAGAAATACCATTCTGCGAGGCGAAGAAGACAAGACTGGCCCTACAGTTGTCGAGCTGGTGGACGATGCGACGACCGCCATGGGCGACACTACCGCGCCAACGAACCCCTTGACGCCAATCAAGCCTATGGATTCAAAGAGCAGCAGTTGCGAATCAACGCAGGCAAGAGGGCCGCCGAGTCATAGTTATGCTCAGGTATCTACTTCCGAGCCAACAGCAAATCAAAAGAAGCAAAGAACGCCGCCAACCGAACCCCCTCGACCTCCTGCTTGTGACTCTTCTGGTCCTGCGTCAGTCAACAGACAGCAGGCCTTGACCGGCTCAAGCAAGCGATATTCACCAGGAAAGAAAAGTGAAGTTCCAGCCGCGGCCAAGACTACGGAAAAGCAGCCCAGACTGAAAAGAGTTATCAAAGAAAGCGGCCAGTCACTATCCAACATGTGGAACAAGGAGCCTTCCTATGCTGAACCGCGCACCCCAGCAAAGCAGCGGCCTCACTGGAAAGGCGTCGGAGGAGCCGCGGCGTCAGAGGTAGCAAGCAGATCCAAACCTCTTACTAGCCGCCCAAGTCAACCGCAGCAGCCACCCCGGCAAAGTCCCCCGTCCAGACGAGACCAGACACCTGGGTCCTCTTCTCGTGCGTCCTCCCGAGCCAGCTACGTATCTGTCCATGAACGACGTCGAGATTCTGTCGTCTCGCAGACAGACTCGTTCCCGCGGAGATCGAAAAGCGACACGCAGCTCTCCACCCCCACCATGATTCGAACGGAATTCTCGACCCAAGAGACACTTTCGCGACCTTCGGGGGACTCGTGCAGTCCGCGCTCACCTCGCAAGACCGGCAGCCATCACAGTCAGCACGATCAGCACAGTCAGCAGCAGCAGCACCATAATCACAATAACCGGTCCTCCATATCCTACGCCCCGAGTCTCTACAGCCTGGCAACAAACGACTCCCAGTCCTCCTTAATCTCAGCATCATACTACCAAAAAAGCGCCTACAACACCTCTGGCGCTCTCAACGTCCTCCGCAACGAAGGCTTTGTCGACGGCACCTTCCCAGCTGGGCACTTACTGCCCAACATTGCACGCTACATGCGCTACTCATCCGCGTGCTACGGATCCCACTTCATGAAGCTCCTCGGCATCTCCACCGAACTCCCCGCCAGCCAAGTCTGGGATGGAACCCATCCAGATGTGCGCCACTTTGCGCACCACACCGAGTCGAAGCACGGGAATATCCTGCTCGCGTCGTTTGTAGACCCTCAGGGGGGTTCTGACGCGACAGGCTCAACAGGGACGGGCGTCCCGCTCGTGCACTACATTTCACTAGACCATGAGGCGAAAGCCGTCGTGTTCGCCTGCCGGGGTACACTAGGCTTTGAAGACGTTTTAGCAGATCTGACCTGCGATTACGATGACCTGTTGTGGCGCGGCAGAGCATATAGAGTACACAAGGGCGTCCACGCCTCCGCGAAGCGATTACTCTTTGGCGGCGACGGGCGCGTCCTCGTGACACTCAAGGAAGCCTTGTTGGAATTTCCAGACTATGGGCTGGTGCTGTGCGGGCATTCCCTCGGCGGGGGTGTAACCTCGCTGCTCGGGGTAATGCTCTCAGAACCGAATGCCACTGGGCCGGGGTTTGTAATATCCGCTGAGCCGTCTACCGCCAAACACCCTCATTATCAGGGACAGCAGCAGCAGCAGCAGCAGCAGCAGCAGCAGCATAGGTTCAGCAATGTACATCTCCCACAAGGTCGGCGGATCCATGTCTATGCCTATGGCCCCCCGGGGATCATGTCCCCGTCTCTCCGAAAACTCACCCGGGGCCTCATCACGACGGTCGTTCACGGCAGCGATATCGTACCGTATCTCTCCCTCGGGGTCCTGCACGATTTCCAGTTCCTGGCCCAGGCGTTTAAAAAGGATGATCATGGCACGAAAGCTGAGATTCGGCACCGCATGTGGCGCGCCTTCCAGGGTCATCTTGCTGAGAAGTGGCACCAGGATAGCAAGTATCCCGCCGCTCCGCGCGAGGGCGACGAGGAATGGGTTCTGCCTATGCTGCAGGCCCTGCGGGGGACTATGAAGGGGAAGCGGCTGTTGCCCCCCGGGGAGGTCTTTGTGGTTGAGACGACGAGGGTGCTTAGGCGGGATGCGTTTGTGGTGCAGGAGGAGAATGGTGGTGCGGGTGGGATTGGGAGACCGGCGCGGCGGGTTGTGCTGAAGTATATTCGGGATGTGGAGGGGCGGTTTATGGAGCTTCGGTTTGGGGGTGGGATGGTGACGGATCATAGTCCGGCGAGGTATGAGGATGCGTTGAATAGGTTGAGGGTGGGGGTTGTGGAATGAGGGTTTGGAGGAGCCAGGAGGACCCAGGAGGAGTGCGATTTGGTGCTTTGTTGCATCAGGAGAGGAGGGGGTATTCGACTTTTCTTTGCGGGCACTTTTGCGTTATAAACCGGCATGGGGTTTCTGTTTTACGTACATTGTTTTCTCTTATGCGCTGGGTGTTTACTGTTGGGTCATGAATCGGGGAAAGAGGCCACTTTGCTCTCGTTGGGGAGTATCTTATATGGTGCTGTGTAGATTGCCAGGACGCTTTAGATTAGAGGGATGTAGGGCCGCGGGCGTGTGTGCTTGGTGGGTGGTTTTGATGAAATGTCCGATATGCAGTCTACATGATGATGATGATGATGATGATAATGATGAATTGACGAAATTTGGTTAACTACATACACCGGAGCCTAAACCAAAGAAACGGCGAATTGATGATGCTACAAAAGTTGATTTTGACATGACTCGACTACCCAACCAGATGTGCAGAGCATGAATCAAACAAAGACCTTGATTGAATAAAAGTTTACGGGTCGTCGGATCTACACATGTAGAGTCTATAAGAGTCTCCTAAAAAGATGTAAAACAAATTTGCGATGAAGCCTAGACCGCCCTCTGCCATTTTGAGACGGCAGCAGGACTAGCACGAGTTTACAAAACTGGTATGTAGGTGACTTTATTATTCCGTTCGCCTCCTGACCCAAGAGATGGCCTCTAAGTCTTCATCCAGTATAAACTCAGAGTACACGACGTCCTCCGTGCGTCTCAGATACTCAGCTGGTAAGAGAACCTCAACCCCTAGCTAGGCCTGCAGGCTGCAACTAAGCCAAGTCCGCGAGAATCGAGATATCCGTCCGTGAGAGAAAACGTTGACCAGTAGTCCAAGTCGACAAGTGACATGACTGGCCTTACGCCTTATTGATCGGTATAGCGAAGCAGCGGGCGGGCAGGTTGGTAAGAAACGAAGTCTTTGTAAATGTGTAGATGTAGACCTCAACGCTACGTGGTGATGGATTTAAGTACTGGATGCGAAATATTTTCTCTTGTACAACCCGTTGAAGCCGATCACCCTGATGGTGTTCTTCCTGTCCCGATAGTTCTGAGGTTTCTGCCGTCGCGTCAGCGCCGTAGAGGCTGCTGCGTCTATTTGCATCTCCGAATGTATTGTACCTCCGCCGTCCCGTCTTTCACAGCTCCGTATGATATAGGTATGCCAGGCACTTCCTTGGCATCACTGCAGCTCTGTCTTCTGTATTGCATATCCGTTGGATCTTGTGACCGCTCCGTGAATGCTACAGCTCCGTGGCATCCATTGTACCTCCGTCGATGCTGTCCGTTCAGCTAGGACCTTCCGTTCAGCTAGGGCCTACCACACTTGCGTTGAACACACTGCGGCTCCGTGGGTTCTTTGGAGGTCTGTCTCAATTGCAACTTTTAACTACATGTACAACTCAACGGGACCTGTCGACCTCCGTGCATGCTGTCCATACTCCGTGGGATCTGTTGCTAGAGGTCCGTCTCCAGCGCAGCCTCATTCTCTGAGGAAGTGAAATTGCTACAGCTCCGTGGAATCTACTGCACCTGCGTGCATTCTACCACAGTGCCTGGAATTGAACGCCTAGATTCGAATTCGCTACATCTCCATCTTTCTCCGTGGAGGCTCCTCTCATTTGGCTCTCGCAACCCTGGGTTAGAGATGTGTCTCAACCTCTCAATTGCGGCTTCAGCCTCTGGGGTACCGGATCTATAGCCTACAAATCCGTCGGATACACCGGTCGCAGGTCGGTTCTCTGTGTTAGACACATGCACAACTCAGCGGGATCTGTCGGAATTCCGTGCATCAGTCTATGCTCCGTGGAATCTGTTGCCTCGCTCCGCCTGCGGCCGGTCCGTCAGCTGCATTCTCTATGGAGTTGAATCTGATACAGGCCTATCTTCTTTGTCGCAGCTTCATGAAATCTGTTATGCCGATACATTACCTGAGCTCCGTGACTGTTGCTTCTCTATTGACGCCTCTCTCCATCCTCCGCCTCCGTTTGAGTTAGATTATCCGAGCTCCGTGGATCCTGTCGCAGCT
>SRRH01000516.1:0-16804 GCA_018361025.1 Claviceps aff. purpurea
TCGAGGGTTTGTCAAGAAGTTTGCCATGTCACAGGAGGCAGGAGGAGGAAAGGGTGATATTATAGTGTAAAATGGATTGAGTGATGTTGACTGATTGACGGATTGACTGATTGACGAATTGACTGATTGACGGATTGACTGATTGACGAATTGACTGATTGACTGATTGACTGATTGACTGATTGACGGATTGACTGATTGACGGATTGACTGATTGACTGATGATGAGTGACTGAGATTGACTGATTGTTGATGATCGTGAGCCATGGCACGTGCAGTTGTCGGGTGACCGTACCGAGCTTCTCATGGCTGCTACGAATGCAGTCTAGCGGCCTGTGTGGGTGGTGTGGATCGGTACATGTGAGTGGACCCACATATTTCACATTTTGCCATGTACCCTTCCATCAAACGCTGAACAGCAACGCCTCGGGGCCTAAAGCACTTCATAAGTTCATCCCTCGTTCGCGAACTTCGGCGGCACCGTCAGCTAGCCTCTGCGGTTCGACGTCAGGGCCCCGCCTCAGGCAGCGAATCCGAGTCAGTCTGCGTGGCTCCGTGGTGGAGCTTCAGTGTGCTTCGTCTGGGGTCTGACGCCTCGGCCGACGCCGGTTCCTCCAGACTCCAGTGCAGACAGACAGGTCACAGACCAGTTGACGAGTAGGTCACCGAGGTCCCAGTCGTTCGAATCATCATCCGCTCACTTCTACAGTACGTGTAGCTGAAGCTCTCGACGCACGCAATGCCAAAGGTAGTACCTTCCTGCCTCAAAGGCTAGACGTAGCACAAGCCGTCCCAAGTCCAAGCTTGCTGTTAGACTCGATCCTTCCTCCTCTCTCATGCTTCTAGTAGCAAAGAGGAAAGGGCTGGCTGACCAGCTCTTGCCTTGTGCATTGCTCGTACATCGCATGTTCGCTTGACGCATCGGGAGCTCCATCGCCCATCGCTTGCCTTCCTTCCTCTTCATTCGGCAGTGCTTTGCCTCCGCTCCCCACCCGTTCTTCAGCTCAGGCAGGCGGCTCGCGACTTGCTTCGTCTTCGTCTTCTTGAACCTCGTCCTCCTCACTCCTCCATCGCAACCTGCTTTGTTCTCCCGCTGCTGGCACTCCCTCGTCTTCCGGAAGGGCTCTCCTTAATAAAGGCGCTTGTACGCTGCTTCCTGCAACCCGCGGTATCCTGTCCGCTCTTCTCCGGCTTTGGCTGCCCGAAAGCCCCGTCTCGACTCGCGCCGCCACTTGAAGCTCTAGTGGCAAAGTCCAAAAGCTTATGTTGCGTCGAAGTTGCCTCTTCCTCTTCTGCCTGTGCGCATTTGAAGCAGACTCACATCCTGAAACTTAAACCTCTTGCTCATCAGCACTCGCTCTTCTCGACATGGCTTAGAGCTAGTTGCCTGAACAAGTGCTGCTCCAGTTCTGGCTCGAAGTTGCTCATCTATAGCCCACATACCTCTATCACGCCCTTTGCCTACCCTCGATTGTCATCTTCAGCTGCGTTTTACTTTTATATTCTCAGCCTTTTCTTTGCTTTCATCCGACGCACCGGAACCGAGACATCTTGCTGCAACTCGTACCGTTTCTACACGACATTTCACTCCCAGTGCCATAGAGAACGCCTCCTCTACTTGCCCTTTGCATCACCGCCAACTTGCTTGCTTTGCGAACGCATCACGTAGCTTTGTCTTCCTGCTCAATTGATCAGATACAGCGCTCAAATCTAGGTCTTATCTCGAAAAGGAAAAGAGTCGAAATCTGAGTCTCGTTTCGCACTCGGTTCTGCTCTTGTCTCAACAATCTCGCATGGTGGGGGTTACCAAGATGCCGCCGCCTCGCTCGTCTTTGACATCCTCTTTCTCAATCACCGATGCCAACAATGAGGTGGCCTGTCCGCTCAAGAATCAAGATGGCTCCAATTGCCGCAAGCGATGTATGGGTGTAAGTCTTTGGGGTTTTCCTCTTTTTTTTTTGGCTCTCTTCGTCAGCATCTTATTGTAGTCGTGCCGAGGCAATCAACCCCCATGGTCGACTTCACCGCAACGCCCTGGTAAACTCCAGCCTAATTCTCGACTTTGATTCTGACACAAGTTCGTTCACCTCAGGAAAAACGTTATCGCTCCATGCAGGAACACATTCGTCGAGCACATCCGGAGAGTTACATCCCCAAGTTACCCGCCACGGAAGAGAGCTTCCTTCTTATGATCAACACTCCCCCTCAAGAGCACCGTGCGGAACAAGGTCCGTCCTCGGCTAGTCATCCTCCGCTTCGCGTCAGGACCGTATACAGTAGCTAACTGCCATGGACACAGAATCTCGCGACTCAGGAAATCACTATCACGACGGACTGAGCAACTCCGAGACACCTAGACGGAGCGACGAGTACACTACTACCGGTGGTAGAGGCTCAACTCTTGGAGTTACCGGTGCTGCAGTAGCTCTAGCTGAGCTACATGCCGTGGAATGCGATCGAGATGCAGAAAAGGATGGTGTATGTGTCGCTACCTCGCTTCCATTCCCAGTTTATCGTCGAATCGATTACTCCTTGGCCCAAGCTAACGTTTGCTCGTACCTCTCGCGCTCGACATGACAGGCATATTATTCAGACTCTGATGGCCGTCGGATACCACGAACGTCGATTGAACTGCCGCCAATGCAGCTGAACAGTCACGATATTACAAGCGACCCGTACACGTCCAACGTCAATCGGCAACGGGATTTTCTTCCGACGATTCTGAATGTTTCCCCGCCAGGTCGCTCGTCAACGCTTCCTCCCCTTCAGCGGCCGATGGGCCCGAACCGTCCGCGGAAGCAATCTATCACCAAGCGTAGCGGCGAGCTTGGTCACAAGAAAAAGAAATCTCGCGGATCTGCTGCGGAATGGCTGCGCCGCATCCAGAATGATGATCGGTTTATGCCAGCTAACGATCGTAAAGCACTGTCCGCAGAGCCATCTGCGGACTATGGCAAGCGATGGGAGGACCTTATAGATGCAGCTGATCAAGCCGCATCTGCTGCTGGTGACGTGAATGAAGATCGAACTCCGGTAAGAGATGGAGCGTGCTGAAGTGATGGTATGCCCGAAAGGCTCGGTTCTAATTTTACCCTGTACAGGTCCCACAATCGCCAGTATCGATCCATCGTGGCTCCCAACCACCACTTCCCCACCAGCATTTCCAGCCCGGACACTACCAGGCGTCTCCTTTGCAGCAAGCGTTGACACCACCATCTTACAATCAGGACGGAATCGACCCTTTTCCGTCTGTTGAGAGCGGTGATGGTGGAGAGAACTTTCACATCGGTCCCCGGGGGCATCCAGATTCATCCCCGACTTATTCATCGCAAAATGCGCAGATTTATTGTGCAGCCTGCCAGAGTATATCTCTTCTCAAGAATTCGTATGCCTGCACTGAATGCGTCTGCGGCTTGTGCCCTACGTGTGTGGAAGTACTTATGGCAGAGCACGGAGCACGAAGGAAGTGCCCACGCTGTGCAACCATCGGCGGTCGGTTCAAGCCTTTCCAGCTCGACATCAGATGAATGGCTCTTCCCTTGTCTGTGACGGTTATGTCTTTACGATTTTTTGGGCACACAAAGAAACGCCGCAAGTATTTCTCACCCTTGTATTTCTCCTTCACTGTTCTCCTTGCCTCGTCCCTCGTTCCACAAAATCTTGGTTATATGTTTGGGTGGTGTTTGCCCTGATCCAAACAAGCGTTTGTCCGCGGTTGGATATGACTTGCCCTATATTTCACTTCATTCGGCAGTATAAACGTGGTTGTGTTCTACCTGTCTCTTCGATCCTTTGCTGGTTTTGGGATCGCCGAAACTACTCATTGCTTTTTGGGACTATTGGCGTTAAACTATGGATAAACGACGTTTATGCGATCATTGATATACCGGCTGGGTGGCTTACTGTCTGATGTCTATGAATGAATTTACGGGGTGGTTAGACTGGTCTGAAATAGCTCAGGCCAGGTTCTTTGATTCATGTTGATTGCGGACATGAAATATTTAGAGTGTATTTTTTTCTTTCATGTTCATTTGCTTTTCTCACAACAATTCAAGGCAGTTGTTTCCCATATAGAACAATGGCGTGCCACTTTGTGCGCGCATCTCTAGGATCGTTTCCGAGCTTCCCGAGTCCCAAACTGCGACAGTGCCATCGTCAAACGTCTGCTTTTTGCTACATGTAGTAACCAAGAGAAGTAGGTAGCGGATCAAAAACAAAAAACGATTCAAGATTCGAGATGCAGATGCGATTCTGGTAAGAGGAGGTGATCCCAGGGCGAGCGCCAAACTAGTTTGTCCCGGCGTATGACCAAAATAGCGTTCCAAAAAAAAAAGATATATATCATACCTCGACTATACAACCTTTTTACTCACTTTGTAAAGAAAGGAAACAAAAAACTCGCTTCAGTGACAAAAAAAAGCCCAAGACAATTCGAAAGAACCTTCCACATCACAGCATGCAATAAACAGACTCCCAACCAGCCAAAGCACACCCCTTAAATCTTTCGCCCCAACTTCTCCTTCTCCTGATTCAGCAGGATATTCCGCACCGCAGCCCTATCATTCCGACTACCACCCAGCTTCGGGCCCTTGAGAACCTCACTAGCCCGCATTTCGCGCAGCTCCTTCTGCTGCCTCGTCTGCGGGATAGGTTTCTTGCGCTGCCTACGAAGAGCCATCTCATCGAAGAAGCGCCGACGGAATTCCTCAGCCATCCTATCATCTGCGGAGCGGCCATCTCGGGTGCCGTTGCCGGGTTTTCCGGATCGGCGAGTGGGCATGTCGTAGACGTTTACTGATGAAGCACACAAGATGTTTAGTAGCGTGGACAACACAACACAACGCAGCGGCGATGCAAAACCGGAGGGGGGGGGGGGGGAGGGGAAATGGGGGTTTCTGCGGGATAGGCTTCCCCCATCCTGGATGGACATACATTTATTTTCATGCAAAAACGCCTCAACGATTTGATCGCGCTTGACATCATCGCTAGCACGCGTATTGCGCCACCTCGGCGCCGGGGGCAGCGATGTGCTGGCCTTGCGTTTCCGGGACTCGTCGCTTGTAATGGGCAGGAGCGGTTGCGATGAGAGGTCTACTTCCACGATCTTGCCCTGGCGGGTGGGCTGTACTGCTCGTGGGCGATTATCCGATGAGGAAGCGGCTGTCATGGCGGTGTCGGCATCTTCAGCGTCGTGGGAGTGGGACGGTCTTGAAGCGGCGCGGCTGGAGAGGCGGGATTCTATGTAGTCGGTCCTTGTATGATTAGTATCGCTGTATTTTTGTATTTTTGGTTTCTTTCATTCATTTTCCTGTGTTCCCCTGGGGAATGATTGAATCCGATTGGGATAGGTTTTGGGAACGAGATTTGTATGGAATTTTTAAGGAGGGGAAGATGGATGAAGGAAACGGCGCACACGCAACGTACATGTGTTTATCGTTGAGCGTCGACACAAGCCCTGTCTGATGCATGAATCGATCAGGAATCCCTTTTGAGGCGACGAGTCTGTTTTCGCCGGTCGCGTCGCCCTCGGCGGGCATTTGCACGGCGTGGTCATCGGCCTGGGAGTCGGTGCTGAAGGCCACGCCAGCGAGGCGGGATTTACGCGCCATACGGGCGCGCAGAGCGGCTGTGACGGAGGAGGTTTCAGCTTCATCACAGGAAGCGTGCGATGAAGATGTCGGAGACTTTTGCCGTTGCTGATCTTGTTGTTGTTGGCCATGGGAAGGGTGGTCTTGTGGGCGTTGACGCAACGTTTTGCGCGATTTGGTGCTGCGAAACTTGACCGTTGGTACGGGCGCGTCTTGTTCTTGTTGCGGAGTGTCCATGGCCGTCGGTTTTCGCACTCGCAGTGCTCACGAAAGATAAAGAATGAGTTTTTCTATTTGCTTTGTAAAGGTTCCCTTTGACGATGCCTTCTGTCTCGGTATTTTGTGTTGTCAATTTGCGCTTGGTCTGGCGACCGCGTGTGTCAGAATGGCCTTTGTTATGCGGAGGGCGCGCGTGCCATGTGTGTGAATGTGATGGATTGGATCGCAGGCGGACGTGATGAGTGGGCGTGTTGACGAGGTAGGAAATGTTTTTTAGCCAAGGTGGAATGCAGATTCAAGTGTGAGTGTGGTTGTGGTGGTTCCGCCGAAGTCGAAATTCGACGGGCATCCCGAGAGAACGGAGATGGAGCAGCTAGCCGCTTCGGGATATCTTTAATTCTTTATCAGGAATCCTTCAAGCACTTTAACCCGTGGTGCGGGGTGTGGTGAGTTCCGATCACGAGCGGCGGGAAGTTGGAGCAAATGGACCACCACAGCCACGCCATTCCACGCCTTTGTTCTGTGTACGTACAATTTACATGCTTTGGCCGTTCCGCCGCATGAAAAAAAGAATATAACCTACCTACCTCCGGAGTAGACTATCTTAAACAGCAAGAGGTGACAATGGACATGCTCTCTTGCGTCCACAAGTTACAACACAGGGTAGGCCAACCTAAATGCAGCCGTGTTCATGCCTTTCATCTACAAGAAGGAAGTGCTGTCTACCGTCAAAGTTGGAGGTCCAGCGACATTCGTTTCAAATATGTATCTTCTAGTGATTTCCTGTGCTTCATTCTCCAAGTCATTTGTTGCCCCCTTGCGGATGTACCACTCATTGCATAGCTACGAGAGCGTAAGTGAAAACACTCCGAAGAGGCATCCCGGACAGGCCAAACAGTCAAAAGAGTGAAGAATGCCAACGGTCCAGCCAAAGATAATCTCCAAGCAAACAGTATCAATCCACTGCGTCGAGCGAGATCTTTAACTTCCCAACAACGTTTTGGGGTTCTTGATCGAAGGTTTGGCTTACGAGAGCTCCATCGAGGTAAAAAATGCCAAATTGCTACCCGATCGTTGATGCGGTGCTTATAAGTCTTCCCCGATTCGCAGACGCGGCGTTTCAGACCTTCACCAATGGAAATGAGTGAGCTTGTGACGATGCATTATATTTTAACATTCACTGATGCCTGTAACCCGAACTGAAGCTCACCGCAAAAACGGCCCCTCACTCGTTGATTTACGCCCTCGAGCAGACGCCGGACGGACACAGTTGATAACGGCTATGTACGAACATTTCTGAGACCAACAAGCGATCATCAGCGCTTATAAAGGAATTTTAACATTGACAACAAGGTGTACCGTCACTCCCGTGAAGGGTATGACTCATTGATGCTGTACTGATCGCTCAACACCTGAGCCGAATAGTTCGAACAACATTACCACAGTATTGCTGATACATAGCTTCCGGCGTGAACAACTGGTTAGCCCACCTTTTTGTTAAAGAAAAGACCAAATTGCCCGTCAAGAACAAGACTCAGCGGGACAGAGCGCATCACACTGGGCGGAGACATACAGTCGCAAGAAAAGAATACATATCCGTAATCTCGCTTGCCAGGAAGTCAAGACGGAGTTGATAGAGTGAGTGGACTGAGCAGGCATTGGATGATCAATCTTTTTGACGGGCTCCAAATCGGGACGGGCTTTCTTGGGGAAAAAAACAGCTCTTGAAGGAGAGAAAGAAAGGGCCGCGGGCGTTGAAGGCTGTCGAAGCCTGGCCAGGCTGAATCACATAGCTTAGTGCTGTCGCTCTCTCAGGTTGCATTTCATCGCTTTTTCTCTTCTTGTGAGTTGTGGCCATGCTTGCTTGTAGGTATATTCCACTCAGCGGTCTCTCAAATTGGTTGTACGATACCTACTGTAACAATGTGAAAGGTATTGAGGATAGACTTGACGATTCAAACAACATTAGCTTGGTCTATGCGCATCTCCCTTGCGCCCATGCGGAAGCCGGAGAGCCATCGGCCCATCCCCGTTCTCATGACAACGTTCTTGTTTACTCGCATGGCTCCGGATTCTGTGCTACTTGCTCAGCAGCCTGCAAAATCCCACTCGACAACAAAGCTTGAGTCGCTTCGTCAGCCCACTCTCCGCAACGACGAAGTGGCTCCTTTGGAAAGAGTCGCTTTGGCCCGTTGAATTGCTTCTTGGGAGGCGCGACACCTTTGCAGATAGTCTTGAACTGTTCGTACTGATCGATGGAAACGCGGCCGAGGAGCCTTTTCTCGATAAAAGTGGCGGAGGACTCTGGTGGTTCCCTTGCCTCATGCTCATACGTCATCCCCTCCTGTATATTACCCGTGACGTGAAAGACATCACCACTCCCGTCGGCGTTGATTACAACGAAAATGGCCTGATGGTTGCGAGGGACCCCGAGGGAAACGACTCTGTACACGTTGTACGACATTTCTGATATAAGTTTGAGCCTCAGGTGCTGTATAATTGATGGTTTGTGTAGACATACATAGTTACTGTTGAGGAATATGCCATGCTAGTGCTGGCAGCCGCATCACGTGACGGCCGCGCCTGCACCCTATGTACATAATATTCCCACTTTCCCACAGTTTGGGAAACTTAGCTCTTTAGTCAAAAAGAAAGTTCCATTTTGCCCCCCAATTGCTTAACAGTTACCCCGTTTGTTTTCCTTGCTTGACATATGTATATAATTTCAACGAAGTTCAGTTCTTGTCGTGTTGTGTCGAGTCGATCCCTGGATCGTGTGTTGTGTGTCGTCCTCATCGTCTACTTGACGGTTTGTCTTTCTTTGTCGTTCGTGGGGATCCTGAGCGGATCTCTGCTGTTGTTGTCTTCTAAGTTCTCCGTTTCCCTTCCATTTTCTGCGAGGCCCTTTCATCAGCGACCGCCTCCATACGTCACAACTTACAACACACTGTGAATGTTGTGAATGTTACTTGCGCAATGGTCGACACCGGGTATTCCTCATCTTGCGATATAGCACACATTTACAAACTTGGCGCACATCCTGACATCTTTTTGGCTTTCTTTTCAGAAGTGAATACATGAAGATAGCTACGAGCGTAGCGAGGCCAGCCAGGGGTAGTGGCATAGTGCCGTGGACGAAGCCAATGATCAGAAGCAATTTTCTCAGCCGCGCTGCAGCCATCTACAGTTGCCATCCTGGACCACGTGCCGGCGAGTCTCCCTCTCCGGTAGCAGTGAGAGATGAGCGGACACAGATACAACCCCGCCATCGTACTGCGAGGGCAGATGTCGAGACACAAACCCCGTCAATGAGCCTTGCGATCCTGAATACCTATATGCAAGAGAGTCATCAGAGACTAGCTTCGCCAACGCCTAACTTATGAAAGCGTCGGGAAATTGAAACGGCGCCGACCGGCCCAGTTCGACCCTGATAGCGACGACGTCTTCAGAAATAAGGCAGGCATTAAGTGATCGAGTAACATAATAAATTGATCTCTTGCATCCTACACCGTCTCATCCCTCTTCGCCTTTTCAGATCCAGGACCGGGACCGGCAAACACGATCATCAACTTTTCTCGAACACGTCGACAATTGCCATAGCATGCTACACTCGAAGCTGTCGGTTGAGCCCAACCCGGAACTAAGATCAAAGGGCACGACGACGGCCATACACGACAAAGCCCGTCCCGTAACAGTAAAGCAATGGATTGGCTTCCCAGAAAAACAGAAGGCCTTGTTCGACGAGATCTCCAACGCCTTTCCTCCCGAGCACCGAGTTTTCGAATCGTTAGGCAATATGGAGAATCTGGGCACGTTAATCGAGCCAATCGCAGATGCGATCACTCTTGAAAGATTCCATCACAGCACTCTTGAACTTCCAGTAAGTGAAAATCATGACCGGGCTGAAATTACTGCCTGCGCTTAGTCCTACTGCCTGCGCTTAGTCCTACTGCCTGCGCTTAGTCCAGAAATTAAATTTCGCGGTAATGTTTTCTTCTCCTTCTCCTTGGGGCTCAGAGGCACCCCTCGCAGAACGTGCAAAGACAACATCACCGCGAAATGAAAGTTCTGGGTCAAGCTCAGGTAGCAATTTCAGTTCGGTCATGATTTTTCACTATTTACTGGAACTTACAAGAGTGCTGCGATGAAATCTTTGAGTGTGATCTCACTGCGATTGGCTCGATTAACGTGCCAGATTCTTGCCGAGTGGAATGTTTTGAAAGAGTCCAGTTAGTCTAGCAGAGCATATCGCGTGGCGACGTATTGATACATATATGAGGGAGTACCTGCCGTGGACCGTGTTACCTCGTAATGCAGTTTCCGAATCACCAACCTGCGATTGGCCGGATGACGGCTTGCCGTGCAGCTGGACGTTCAGTGAAACGAAGTGAGGGAGGAAAGCCTTGCATAAGGCATCGTCATGGCTGCTCAAAGGTGATAGGTTGATGGGTGAATGAAGGTGCATTGACGCGTCGCGAGTCGCGACGAAAAGTGGTATGGTTTCTGAAGAACCGAGCTACGATTGGCTGGACTGTCAGGTTTCCGTCGCAACTGGGCGTTCTGTGAAGCAGAATTAGGGGGGATAAATGGGTACCTAACTTACATACTACTCCATACTGTATCTATTCATTAGCTATATTCGCCGAGGGCTCGACGCCCTTCTCACGACATGGTGTGAAGCGTTTCCCTTTTGCATAGTCCCCAGTGCATATTCCGTTTTGTCTCCTTAGCGGAGGTGGAAAAAGCCGAATGTCCAACTTGTTCCTAGATGGCCCTTACTACTCGTCATTTCGCCCGCGTAACAGCCCGGAGCGTTGTTTGAAGGATCTAAAGAAGAAAACCAAGTGATGTGGACCTAGGTAAGCAGCCATTGTTGTACAGCAAAGACAACACCATCCCGCTCTTCACGGCGTAGCTGCTCTATGGTCTTTCTGGGGGTTTCCAGTTCGCCCGCGTCTTGTCCCGCCATCGATGACTTATGAAGCAAATCAGATCGCTCAAAGTCAATCACCATGACACCCTTTGTTTCGGGATTGAACAGGACATTTTCCCATCGCACATCCCCGTGTATGACACCCTTGTCATGCACCGACTTCATAGCTTGCTCGGCCTGCTCGATCAACCTGCTCCGGGGGATCTCGAATCGGGCCATCTTGTCCTGCTCGATATGATGTCCGCCCCACGATAGAAACATCAAGTGTACCACATGGACCCCAAAACCAACCCAGAAGTCCTTCTTCATCGTTCGCAGATCAATAGCGCCTAGAAACACAGGCACGTGTACGCCTTGTGTGGGCTCGAGCTGCTTGTAGATCTCCGCCTCGTGCTGAAGGTACTTGGCGTGAGCTAAAATAGCACCCTTGCTGACAAAGGTGTAGCCATAGGCCAAGAGGGTTACTTTAAAAAACATGCCCCTCGCACCGAAGGCACCCGTGTATGTCATTCCCACATCAAGAGACTGTTGGAATTGATCCCACAGGAGGCTTAGCCACTCTGAATGATTGATGGAATGACGCTTGTGGTGGTAGCCTGCGTTACATCCTTCGCTCTGGCAATGGAGCGTCACGTTGGGGCACGTGGGATCCAGATCATCCCCTCGGACGAGCCCTAGAAGGCACTTCTGTGAGCAGTATGGCCAATCCTGGGCGCGGTGCTTCTTTCTTACGCTGAGTCGATTTGAGTTCGTGTTTTGATCGTCTGGCTCTCTCTGTCCCTGAACGTTACTGTCATCTGTACAATATTCCGAGCTTTCTGATGAACCGCTGCCATCTTCACGTCTAGGACCTTTTCCGAGCCAGAGTTTGATGATCTCAAGGCGCGCTTCCTGTCCAGGCAGGCGAGGATGCCTCATCGCCATTAATGTGAACGCCAGATATTGGCCAACAGCTGACAAGAATAGACTGTTTCTCGTACTGGTAGCTTGCGGTACGCCACAAGAAGCGTCACTAGCCATAGCTTGTGCTACGTCTTCAGCTGGTGCCGCAATGTGATAAAACATGCTACCCGGGTTGTTCCAATCAACGCGAAGAAACACAAATGCTTGGCCTGTGACGAGGACGCCAAGTCCGATGGAGCTTTCCATGAGATAGTGACAGGACTGCATCACGGTGTGTTTCACCTTCGTATCCGCGGCAGTAGGCTGCGAGGATTGCCCGAGATTCGACATGGGCAACAGCGCCCTCCGCAGTTGTTCGACGGGAATACCACGCAAGGCCTTGACCTCACAGACGAAGAGCGTGGTCCTAGACACACTTGTGAATCCGGGCTTGGAGAGAACACAAAGACTGTCCGGTCCCAAGCGTCCATGGCCGCGGAGAGTTGGTACCACGGGCTGCGATTCTACAATTTCGCTGTCGGAAAACTCTCTATGGGGCATAGAGATATTCTGACCTGAGGGGACAAACACAATGTCACCGCCGAATCGAAGCTCTTTGCTAAGCCCACTCAGTGATTGCAAATTTCTCAGGATTCTTCTCGCCGGCTCCTCAATATAGTCGCTAATGAATCTTTCGAGACCGATTCCCTGCCCGAGTAACTTGATGTCCTTTCGGAGACGTTCCAGAAAATGCGGAGAGTCGAAGGCGCGGTGCTCAGGGGGAAAAGCATCGCAGATCTCGTCGAATAAGAGTTTCTGTTCATTCACGAAGCCAATCCATTCCTTCAATTCTATTGGATGCGAGGTAGAATACGTATTCGTCGTGCTGCCATTTGTCTTTAGTCGTCTGTTGGGTACAATGGGTAGCTCGGAGTATAAAGTGCTATGACAAGCCTCGACATATTCACCAATGGTTGATAGTATGGTTTGCTGGTCCCTTTTCTGGAACTTCTGATCCCTTTCTTGGATCTGCTGATCCTTTTCTAGGATCTGCTGGCGCTGCTTCTGGATCTGCTGGTGCTCCTCCTGGATCTGCTGCAGTAACACTTCCCGCCTCTCCTCCAGCTCCAGCATGCGTTGACGCATGGCGTCGAGCTCGTTTTGATGCATGATCAATGTAGGCAGATGTCGATGGTATTACTGATCACAAAGAGGCACAGAGATTGGATGTGTGTGAATGCCAAGAGACCAGAATGCGAATGGAATGTTGAAGAAGTTAAGTTATCAAGCAGAGCACGAAGGCCTGTCATGACTCATGACGTGGCGTACTTATGTGGTTGCTGGAGCATGGAGCTGCGGTTGGTTGGACAGGATGGACAGGCGCGACCACGTGCATCAATTCGAGAAATTTCGAAGCAAAAAAGCGTTGTTTCCACCCAGCAACAGATTCACAACTCGTCGCCTATGTGATTCGAAATTGGGCGGCCGCAAGCTGTTTGTGTACTGTCACTATGTACCACATAGGTACCTACCTGCTGTGGCCCGTGCGACAACACCAACGAGATGCGTATCACCACGTTCCACTGCATATAGCTGAGTGCGGATCAAGAATCAATGCATGGAGTTGTTCCATACCTTTGATTTTCTTGTATTTTTCCCCGGCGACAAAGCACTCAAGTCGTATCACCGGGTTCGACTCCTAAGCAGCAGATACATAGTAGCGTACACACGGGGGGAAGTTGGAATAGATCTGCTTCCTCGTCAGTGAGCTGAGGCCTCCATTTCATACCCATAATGTCGTGTACATACCTGTCAACCCAAACGCATGTTAAGATCACGTCTCTAGATACGAGAAGTGCTAAACAAGTACCGCGCCAACATCGGAGCCTGGAGGTCCACGCCTAGTTTGTGAAATCGTGATTGAACAACACATTACATCGGCTTTGGTCTGTGAAGAGCACTTATCGTGGAATTGAGCACTAGTCCATCCATGTCATTTGAATAGAAAAGAGATAAATAGGTAAGTGTCACCCAATACGTTCATCGCCCAGTTGATTGTGTACAGCCAAAGCTATGCGCTTCCTCTCAATAATGCGCTGCTTCTCTACGGCCTTTATGAACTTCAACACTTTGTCCTTCTTGACCTTGTTTCGTGCCGATGTCCGTAACTTGCCTATCCAATGCGCCCGCTCAAAGTTAATCATCATGATTCCGTTTGTTTCCGAATTGAATAGGATGTTGCGCCATCGCACGTCGGAGTGCAACACGCCCTTTCCATGCACAGTATCCATGGTCTGCTCGGCCTGCTCGACCAACCTGCTCATGGGTATCTCAAGTCTGGCCATCTCGCGCGGATCGATATGACGCCCACCCCATGATAGAAATATTATGTGCACCACATCTACGCCCCAGTACACCGAATACGACTTGTATCATTTGACTGTTGATATATGATCAATGTTATTGTTGATAGATGTGAGGTAAGGCTGATTGCACAGAGGCTTGAAGTTTGAATGTTTGTGGATGCCCAGAGACCTGAGCAGGACGCGAGTGATTATTATCAAGGGATGAAGTTGGCCAAGGCATAGCACGGGGCGACGCGTTTATATTCGTGGTGACCTGACATTTGGTTGCTGAAGTACCGAGCTGCAGCCTGCAATTGGCCGGGGGCTGGCTATTCTGCACGGATCGATCATCTACAGACGCTGGCGTCAGTGAATTTGCCTACATACGTTAATGATAATCGCACCATACCTCAAGGCAAGGGGTGTCATGCATCGCCAAGCCGCAAAACGCCCATCTCTGATAGAAGAGCATGTCTAAAAAGGTTTCCAACTCGCGCTCAAGTGTTTTTAAAAGCCTCTCGCGTAGTTTCGTTGCGTTTGATAGACAGATGAATGCGCTGTTGAGCGCGGCGATGGACAGACCCAGGAGTGGATTTGGCACCCTCCCGCTCAGAATTGCACCTTGAACTTGTGATTACAATAACTCGGGTTCTAAGCAGCGGAATGGGCTCATTATGGGCTTGAAAGCAACCGAGTTTGATTAAGAAACCCCGGCATATCCTTATGTTTTGGGGTGGAATTCGCTACGGAAATCAGGGTCCTCTCGTCGTTCTCCCGGGAGATCCCGAGTCCCGACTCGAAGAGAGGTGGCGTCACAAGCGCAGTTCACTGTGATTACCTTGATGAATATCTCGCAACCATGCTCGACAGTGACACTATCTTTTTGGATGACAACGCGCCGATTCACACGGCCAGAAACGTGAAAATTTGCCTCGAGGAGCTAGAGGTAACTCCTCTGGAATGGCCGCCATTCAGCCCCGACCTGAATCCCATTGGGAACCTCTGGTCATGCCTCGAACAGCAAATCTTCAAACGTGATTCAAACATGGCGCATATGAAGAAGTCCCAGGCCACATCGGAATCTTGGATCACCTTGAAAAAAATGCGACAAATGTTTGGGATGAATTGGAAATGACGCTTGTTAACGACCTTATAGACAGCGTGCCTGACCGTCTTCAGGCTGTAATAGTCTATAGATTCCAATGGTTGGTATAAAAGTATTGAGGCAGTGAATCAACTAAACCTTCATGATTCTATAGACTTGCTTAATTACGCATTTTTGGCATTTTTAATGGCCAGATTGCGAAGAAGTGAAATAAATAGGTGTGGTGTGTGATGGCCTGGCTCCAAGAGCCAATCGCGGGTGTCTGCGCTGCCGTCTGGGTGATGTGCCCGATCCCGTTGCGCTATGGAAGACAACAAAAGAAATTGTACACGTTCCTGAACAGGCTGAACTCTGTACAATTAACACCTATATTGCTGAGGGCTGGGCCAGACCATGACAGCAAAGAGGAATATATTTAAACATCGTCACTAATGACTGTGCGTTGTCGAAGCTGGAGCTGCTGATCTCTCTCCTCGATCTGCCGCAGAAACTCTCTCTCTCTCCTCGAATGACCGCAGCAAAAGTCTCTCTCTCTCCTGGGACTCCTCTTGTCGTTGACGTTCTAAGTCCCGAACGTATAAAAGTATGTCGGGGGAATTCTTGAAATCCATTGTCGATGTTGAGCAGTTGAGCTGTGTGACGTGTCGATATAACGTCGAAGCAAAGCTGATTGCAGAGGCACAGAATTTGGTTCTTTTTGGGTGCAGAGAGTGAGCAGGACGCGAGTGAATTGTCATGAAGAAGCCAAGTTGGTGAACGTGCTGATATAAGGACCAGAAACTGGAGCACCGAGCTGCCACTGACAAACGCACCGGAATTTTGTTGCAGCTGGACCTGAACCAGGATCTGGGAGAGGACAAACACTCACTGTAGACAGACTCTTTTGTTTCACCTTCCACACACGGCAACAGCAAACAACCTCCGCGGTACGAGTGGCAAATTATTCAGTGCCTCCATTCATTCGTCAAACGCTATTCCGTATGTACCTAGTTGACGAGTCGACCCGACCCTCCTATGAGCGTTTGCTAAATTGCTACCCGCGTAATCCATTCATGAGTGACTATGCCTGTTTTCAGCAGATGTGCGGCGCGTGTGCCTATGAACAGTGGCGTCTTGCGGGATCCCTTGGCGAGTATTTATGGCAAAACGATAATAGTGAAGTGACTAGTGACGACTCACAGTCTCACGCAGCTTTTTCGGGTCGGGTTGGTGAGACACACAGCCGCTGTCACACGGACGGGTACTCATCCCGCCCTTGTGACATTCTGTCCGGTAGCACCGGACACCACGCGGAGCATCAGTGCCCTGGAGCCTCTGGTTCAGGCGCCCGCCAATGGATTAGGTGTCGAAGGAACGACACCACTCCATTGGGGCTCGCTAGTTCACAGGTCGGTGCCAGTGCATTGAACCGGGAGATTACGCGCTCCTTCGCGCCACCACTACTCGGAGCACATAGGCAGGAGGACAGATCACAGGCATGAGGTCAGATCACTGACAGGAGGACATTATGTATATATATCGCTGGTTCTCTCCTCGTTCTCTGTGGTTCATCACACACCTACAGAGTTCCTTGTAGAGCCATAGTCATTCATTGTGTCTCAGACATTTCAGTTCAAGTCCAGAATACTGCCCTTGTCACAATGCGAAGCAGGAGAGTGTATGATGTGTATCGCGGCCACAACGCCAACATTGTTTACCGTCGGCTTTCCTCTGCTCAATTGCCGGCTGAGAG
>SRRH01000517.1:0-16795 GCA_018361025.1 Claviceps aff. purpurea
CGTCTCGAAGATGATTGGCCAGCGAGAGGCTCAGGTGGTCGAGAGGCTCAGGTGGATACGGGGGCAGAGGCTCAGGTCTTCTATACACTCGAGCTCACTTGTCTTTAAGCCAACAGACTGACTACTACGTCTTCCGATACACACGTATATACGGAGTACACACATCACGCAATCCAGCGCTCCAAGCCATTCAGATAACAAGACTCGTCCGAAGCGGCACCTTCGCGCTACTCATCCCAACAAAAACCTCATACCGCCCCTTCTGCAGCAGCCACTGCTGTGCGCCCGTATCCCACACACTCAAATCCCTCCTCGTCAACGAAAACGAAACGCGTGCCTTCTCCCCGACTTTGAGGAACTCCTTAGTAAACCCACGAAGTTGCTTCGCCTTTGTCCCCGGAATACGAACATATAGTTGCGCCGCCTCCGCACCATCCACGGCCCCTGTATTCGCAATCATGCACGACACGACCGCGATTTCTTCCCATAGATCCTCCTGACCGCCGCTGGTGATGCTTCCCTGGGGCCATCTGTTGCGAAAGGATCCCAGCGGACCTTGCATCTCGATATCGGAGTAGTCGAAGCGAGCGTAGCTGAGACCGAAGCCGAACTCGTAGCGCGGCTGGATATTGTTGGCTTCAAAGTACCTGTAGTCCATGTATATGCCGGCCGTGTAGTCCGCCTGGGGATTTTTACTGCCGCCTTGTGTATGGGGATTGAGCAGCGCGCCGTAGTCAGCTGGCGAGTGGGCGACCGTGTAGGGCAGTTTGCCTGAGGGATTAGAGTGGCCCCAGAGGAGGGATACGAGGGCTTCGCCGCTGTTCTCGCCGGGGAGGTGTGCGAACAAAAGGGCCGTGACGTTGGGGTGGTCTACGAAGCCGTCGACAGTTCGGATGCCCGCGTTGTGGAGCACGACGACGGTGTTGGCACACTGGCCGGCGATTCTTTTGATCAGAGTGTCCGTGTAGTCGTCCTGGAGATCTGGACGATCCGTTCCCTCGGCGCTCCAGGCATTTCCAAAGACAATACAGGCTTCTGGAGAAGGCTTCACGACTGGCTCGCTGGAGCCGAGGTCCTGGTGTAGCGTGAAGCCGTCCCGGGCTGCCTTTGCCACCAGAGCATCCTGCGGGGACGAGAACGTCGCGGGTGTTACGGCGCCGGAACCGCCTCCGCTGTAGAGTGTTCCATTGGGTCCAATTGCTGTTGTCTTGGAACTGTTGACTCCTTGCACGGGCGCGAGGCCTACGTTCCACGACCCTGGGGGAGTGTCCTCTGCAGCAGACCACTTGGGCGCCGTGTTGGCCGAGTAGCCAAAGATGGAGACTGTCTTGGGGTTGCGCAACGGAAGCGCGTTTCTTTCGTTCTTGACAAGGACGTGCCCCTCAATAGCCCCCTGGAGGATCGTCTGACGATCAGCAGGATCTCGTCCCTCGACGACGAGGTGCGACCCAGTAACAGGTTTTGGCATACCGATGCCGGGAGGGTTGGGAAACCTTTTATCCTGTCCGACATGGTACCAAGCGGCGATGATCCTGTACCATGGTGTTAGAGAGATGGAAGGAAAACCAACCCCTTTTGGTCAGAGAAGAGGGAGACACGGACCTTGTGACCATGTCTGTGACTCGTGATTCCGCAAATGACCCGTTTTGAACTGCCTGGATGAGGTTCTTGTCCCATGTTGCGGCGTTGGGCATGCCCATGTCGAGCCCGCCAGTTGCGTACTCCAGGCCCCCGTACAAGGCGCCCCAGTCCGACACGACGAATCCCTACATGAGGCCAGCGCGATTCGCATCACCACGAACTCAACTGTGGAAGAAAACAAGAGAAGGGCATCAAGAAGCAACGGAGACAGCGTACTCGAAAGCCAAGTTCCCCCTTGAGAGCCCCATTCTGGGCCTTATCGCTGGCACACGTATACGTCTGATTCACTCGCTGGTACGAGCACATGACGCTCGCAGATCCCGCCCTGACAGTATCTTGGAAGGGCCTAGCACGCAGTCAGAACTTGCTCAGAAACGACGCCGCCATCTCTCCCCATTATGAGAAATGGCCTACCAAAGGAACACTTCGTGCAAAGCTTTGTCGTCAATGTTAGTAGAAACGGATGCCGTATCGCCAGAAGGGCTCCTCTGCGACTCCTGCTCATTCCCAATGTAATGCTACCGGGCATAACATCCCATCGAGTTAGATCCAGCCAATGGGACCCGTTCAATGTTCTTCTTTGGGAAAATGAGGTTCGCTTACCTTTGTGCTAGTCATGACATTGGCGGACTGAACGCCCAAGACAGTCTGCGCAGCCATAACCCCGGATAAGTAGACGTCCGCCGAGGCGCCTTCCCAGTTCCGTCCGCCCTTGACGACAGACCATGCTGGTCCAACGACCGGACCGAGCAGCACATTGACGCCTTTTCTCTTGAATTCTCCGCCCATGGCGGCTCCACGGTCCAGGGCCAAGTTTCTGTTCCAGCTGTGGTTTTTTACGCAGGCGTGACACGTGTTAGCCGGGTTGGGCTGAGATCCATGTACAGACTATAGTCACTCGGATGGCATAGTTGCAACTTGGCAAGGGAAACACCCCGGGAGGATATATGTACATACCTCGCCCCAACGTGAATTCCGCTCGCAAATCCGCTGACTTTGTCCGTCGCCCGAAGACCCTGTCCCGCATCGCTGAGGCATAAGCCCGGGAAGTTGACTCTAGGGATGGCGGGGATGTTGCCGGAGCAGCCGTTTGGAAGAGGTACGCCGCCCGTTAGGCTGACCTAGATAATCGTCGTTATGGGCAGAACTACCAAGGCCTGCTATCCATTTTCTCTACACGATTTTCTTTGAGGGGGCCAACTTCTGGGCTTATTCTTCCTGTTCACATGTGGATTCTTCTAGGTTGGGAACGTACCTTCTCCTCTAACGTCATCTTATCAACCATTGCCTGGGCCTTTCCATAGGAGACGGCCCAGTCATTTGCAGTGACATCCCCTACAACAAGGTCAGTTTTTCTTCAAATTGCTCAAAGCACGATGGCATGGGGTTGAATCATAGGAAGCAAGAACACGCACGAGGGGATCTGGCGTCATGACCTGCCGATAGATGAGCCAGCAGCCCCAGAGCAACAACAGGGGTAGAAGCAGCTGAGATGTACATGGTAGCGTCTTTTCGATCAAGAAGCTCCTACAAACCGGGTTGAGGGGAGAGGCAGTCGAGACTTGGAGCACTAGAAAACAGACATGCTCGTCATATAGTTATACATTGCGAGGGAGAGATTGGGGGTTGGAGAATACCAGCCATTCTCGGTCTTTCGTGAATTACTGATCATGATGACGGCTCAGGAGATGCCAGCCCGAAGTAATCCATTGGTAATGAATATTTCTGCAGCATACCCATTTGAAGGGGCGCCGGAAATGACGTCTGCGTGATTTGTGGGATGCCATGCAAGCCTGACGTTTTGTGACGTGGATGCGAGGCCGCGGCTGGGTGTACGAATATAAGATGCAATACGGAAATGCGCACGGGCAGCTTGTAGCAGGTACGAACAATGCACTGCATTTGCAGATGTCAGATGCGCATATAGCATATTCATTTCGGGCGAACCCGGCTTAATTTGGAGGCATATAGGCGGTGATAGTGGCATGCACACATATATACATACGTATGCATGAAGAACTTACAAGTTGCAAGCCTGATCGAAATTACACGTGCACATACTGTATACGCTATGTAACATATTTGGACACACTCTGTACACAGACACATACCTACATGAGAACAACACCATACAACTTGAAAGCACACTTGACCACACATATGTATTTCAACATACAACACAACACACCTGCATACAGACATCATATATTCAACGTTACACCCCCACACACAACACAAAAAGTCTCTCAACCATCTAATCCACTGTTACGCACATCACACATAAGAATCCAGGTCCTCAAAAGCCCAACCCAGAATATATATATATAAACAGGATTCAAAGGATGAAAAGTACGCCATTAGTCATATATATTCGGATTCCCATGCTCATCAAATTCAACATGTATATAAAGAGAAAAAGACAAAAAAAGACAAAATATGCATATAACAACAACTTGACTGCTTTTGCTATCCCACGACGTGGCGTCGTCTCTTTTGCTCGCAGCTCCAATTCCAAAAAGTCTATCCCTGTGCTCTCTATTCCATGCAATGCCATGCAATGTGTGCGTCTCGCCAAGTCGAGAACAAACGACAGAAACTCCACTCTAGAATGCGACAAGCCCATGCAAAATTGCTCAAACAGGCGATGGTGACTCCCAGTCAGAGGCCTCGGAGCTCTCCGACATCTCTGCCTTCTTGACCTCGACCCAAGGACGAACGGGGTTGCCCATCCAGCGTGTGCCGGAGGGTAGGTTCTCGCCGCGCATAACTAGCGACGAGGGTGCGATTGTGGTGCCGGCGCCAATGATGGTTGCCGGCAGGGCGATGGAACGCGGGCCCAGGGTGGCGCCGGCGTGAAGGACGACGGTATCGAGCCGCATGATGCGATCGTGGAAGAGGTGAGTTTGTAGGACGGCGCGGCGGTTGACGGTGGCGCCATCGCCAATCTCGCAGAGTTCGGCTTCGGGCAGATGGTGACTGTCGAGCCAGACGCCGTGGCCGATCTTGGCCCCGAGCGTGCGCATCCACCACGCGAGCAGCGGTGTGCCGTAAAAGTTATTGATCATCCACGGCACTGCCAGCGACTGGATAAAGGTATCGGCGAGCTCGTTGCGCCACACAAAGGAGCTCCATAGAGGTCGATGCATACCGGCCGTGATGCGCGGCGTCAGAATCCACTTGACGGCCGTGGTCAGCGCGAGCGAGAGGAAGCCCGCCGAGAAGATCATGGCAGGCCCCGCGAGGATGGCTTGCCACCAACCAAACGTGTTGAGCGTCCACATGTAGGCTGTGGCGATGACTGTGGCCATCATCCCACCGATCAGCAGCGGCGTGATACGGCACAGCTCGATCAGCCCCCGAAACACGACCAGTCGCGTCGGCGGCTTGAATGTAAGGGAGTCGTCCATCTCGATGTCCTGCTTTCGCGGCAGCGAGATAGCCGGCCGGCCAAGCCACGACGAACCGACCTCCATGTCGTGCGGCGCCGTGCCGAGCACTCCGATCAGCGACTGCGCCGGGACATGCACGCCGGCCTCGACGATGCCTGAGTTCCCGACAAACGCCTTTTCGCCCACCGATGATGGCCCGACCCGAATCGTGCCGCGGCACAGTACAAAGGGCGACAGCGCCACGTCGTCGGCCAGAAATGCCGCGTCCTCGACCGTGAGAAGCGACGGGATCGCCAAAATCGTCGACGCCTCGACGTGCTTGCCAATTCGAGCCCCAAGCATGCGCAGCCACGTTGGCGTCAGAAGGCTTGCGTAGATGGGGAACATGGTGGTGCGCAACTGCATCATGATGCCGTGTGTCAACCAGGCCGCCCACGCGGCCGAGCTATGCCACGAGTAAGAGCCAGGACGGAGGAAAAGGCTGGCGAAGCGCACGAGCATGACGCTCATTGCCACGTAGAGAATCATGCCAAAGACGAAACCAGGAGCGGCGGCCTTGGCAATTCCCAGAACAAACTCGTGGAAGTCGTTGTAGTTGCGGACCAGAAGCGGCGTCAGAGCCAGCGTCGGCGCGGCAGGGATAATGGGCATCAAGTCGAGAACCAACAACGTCAGCGTGTATACAATGCCGGTCATGAGCCTACCCTCGTTCATATAGGCCTTCTCGTCCGCAGACGGCGTCACGTCAGGGCCCGGCACGATGCCCTCCACCACAGTGCCACCCTCCACGGTGGCATAGGGCTCGATAGCGGCGCCCGGCATCAAAAAGGATCGATGGCCGACGACGGCGCCCTCACCGACCGTGATGAAACCGATATGCAGGAAGTCGCCGTCGAGCCACCACCCGGTCATGTCGACTTCGGGTTCGACCGAGCAACCATCGCCAAAGCTGGCCAGCCCTGTCGTGGGCGGCAGGCCATGAAGCTGGACGTCTTTGCCGACATGGCAGCCCAGCATTCGGGCGTAGACGCGCACCCATGGCGTTCCAGCGATACCCGCAAGGTTTCCCATGCCGGCGAAGCGCTCCGCGCCCCAGAGGCGAAGATGAGTACCGCCACTGCGCTGGTACGTGCCGGGCTTGATGCCCCAGGTCAGCAGACGAGCCCCCAAGGCCGTGGTGATGAGACGACCGGGGAAGGTCATGAAGACGACCCAGATGACCGCAATCGCCCACCAAGGCAGCAGGCGAACGGCCGCCCAGCTGTTGGGATCCAGACGCAGAGCGAAAAATCTCTTGGTGACCGACACACCGGCGAGCCAACGGCCCGAATTAAAGGTGATTTCGCAGAGGAGAATGCAGGCCTGAACAAACATGACCCAGCGAGCAGTGGGCTTGACCAAGCGATCTTCTTGCTTCGTGCCGGCGAGGTCGTCGACACGCATCGCCATGGCTGACAGGATGGGGTACTCGTAGATGTCGGCCACGGACATGGTGGGAGCGCGCTGCCGCAGTTGCGACACGAGCTGCGCTGCCGCCAAGCTGGTACCGCCAATGTCGAAGAAGTTGGAATCAGGCGCGGCGGGTACGCCAATAACTCGGCGCCATTGTTCGGCGAGCCATGCCGTGGTCCCGTGGATGGGCTGGGCATCGACGTGGGACGAGGCGGGCGGCGGCCAGGGCAGCGCCTTTCGGTCGACCTTGCCCGATGTCCGTACAGGAAGATGATCGACGGTGACCAGCATGGGGATGAGGGTGGCGGGCAGCAGGCGACGAAGGATACCGCGGTCATTCGCCTGGGGCGCCGCGGTGCGCACGACATAGCCCACGAGCACCTGGTTTCCCGTCTCGCTTCGCCGAATCGTGGTCGCAGCGGCGTTGACGCCGGGCAGTGACATGAGAGCGGCGTCAATCTCTCCGAGTTCGATTCGGCGGCCGCCCAGCTTGATCTGTTCGTCGTTGCGGCCAACAAAGAAAAGGCCCTCCTTCTCCGCACGCACCAGGTCGCCGCTTCGATAGGCACGCTCGCCTCCAAAGCAGGCTGCGGGAGCAAACTTGACGGCATCTTTTTCGACATCGAGGTAGCGCGCCATGCCCACGCCGCCAATCACCAGCTCGCCCTCCTCGCCCCATTTGACCGCGTTGCCTTCAGTATCGACGACGGCGAGCTTCCATCCAGCCAGGGGCAGGCCGATGGCGACCGGCTGTCCGGCAACTAGCGGCGCGGCGCACGCCACCACGGTCGCTTCTGTGGGGCCATATGTGTTCCACACGGAGCCGACCGTGTTAGCAAGCCGGGCCGCTAGTTCGGGCGGACAGGCTTCTCCGCCGAGAATGAGCAGCCGCAGACCCTTGAGGGCCTCTGCGGGCCACATGGCGGCCAGTGTCGGTACCGTTGACACAACCGAGATGTGTTGCGCTGTAAGGAATGTGCCCAGGTCGGCCCCGGCTTTGACAAGCGCCCGCGGAGCCGGGACTAGGCACGCACCATATCTCCACGCGAGCCACATCTCCTCGCATGACGCATCGAAGGCGACCGAGAGGCCGGCAAGAACACGGTCGCCAGGCGCAAGCGGCTTGCTGGGCAGAAAGATTTTGGATTCGGCATCGACAAAGGCTGCGGCGCTGCGGTGGGAGACGGCGACTCCCTTTGGTTTGCCGGTTGAGCCCGAGGTGAAGATAATCCATGCGTCATCCTCCAGCCCCGGTCTCCTGTCTCCTCCGCCGTTGGAGGGGTTAACACAGGTCAGGGTGGCGTTGTCGGTGAATACGGCTGTGACACTGGCTTCTTCCCAGACCAGCTGGGCACGCTCGTCTGGGTCGTCCACATCGACGGGGACGTAGGCGGCGCCGGCAGTCAGAACGGCAAGGATGCTGATATAGAGCTCTAATGAGCCTGATGTGACTCGAATGCCGATCCGGTCACCAGCGCAAACGCCAGCAGCTCGAAGTTGTTTGACACGGTGCGCAATCTGGGTGGCTAGCTCTGTGTAAGTCAATCGATCTGTGCCGTTGTCAATGGCCAAAGCCTTTGGGTGAGTAGTCGTGGTGGTGTCCAAAATGTCCACGAGGGTACGGGGAGAACCACAGTCGTCGACCGGATACAGAGCCAGGTCGTCTTTTGAGTGTGGTTGACTCATGATTGCAGACGTGTGAGAAACCAAAACATCTAGACGCGCTCAGGATATCGTGAACCGGCCGGATATACAACAATTTTGAGCGGAGCCCGCGGCCGATACAATGCGAAGCAAAAGCCGTGATCCTTTGACTGATAAATGGGCTGAGTAGGAGAGAGAGTGACAGAAATCCGAGATGGGAGACTTGAGATCCGGGCAGCTCGTAAAGTCCTCGAGAATGAGAGTCGTCGATAACCACACGTCTTGCTTTACTATGTGGACTGAGGATGCGGAGAGACGTATGAAGCCGCAAAAAGATAAACGGATATAGATATATGACGGGGGATGCTTGCAAGACACCTTCTCCGCGCGGCAAGTAGACGGATCGGAAGGGGAAAAAAAGCTCGTGGAGAGCCGCGGTGCCAATGAAGCCGAGCCTGGCCAACACGAGAAACCAAGTCGACCTTGTATGTCTCAAGCCACTATATATCTTTCCGAGCCGTGGCGTCCAGATGGGAAAGGCTGACATGAAAGTGCAAGTAATGCAATGAGATATCCAATGCTTGCACGGTCCAACGGAGACCAGAATCTCGGTGTTCTAGTCATCGGACGACATGCGGCGGCATCTGCTTACGCTGACGGGTAGCCCTCGATGGGGACCGGATCCTTCCATATGTCATGCTGACCGAAGAGCTCTGGGAACCAGGTTGCATTGGCAATAGTTCATGCTGGACAGAGACTTTGGCCTTTGCAGTACAGAACCATAGCTGGAGTGTCGGTCCAATGCGTCATATGGCACGGCACGCCCCTCCACGTATGCAGTTACGATGGCGAATCTTCTTCATGTATGACGATAGAAAGAGACAGGTTCCTAGCTTGTGCGTGCGGTAACCCGGTGGATCGCAACGGAGAGGGTAATTACTAATTACGCAACGAATGGACGATTTAGTAACGAAGAGCAGGCGACTGGGTATGTACATAGAAAGGACTGCACTGGAGTACGGGTGCCGGGGGTATGGACACGGGGGCGTGTAGGTAGGTCGAGTTGTTGTAAGTGAACCCTTGCGCGTGCTGTGAGTCTGATCCAAGTGCAACTGTACCTACCTATGTGACTATGTGATGTTGCAGCAAGTAGCGCCAAGGAGCAACAAGTACGAGCGGTTCGTGTGTTTCCTGTCCCACCGGCGTAGGTGCATTGGAACGCCTGCGGCGGACGTACCAGCGGACGTACCACCTCTGGACCAAGCAAAGACAGCCAAGTCCCGGACTGTTGTTGTACGTGGAGACATCAACCTCGTAGACGCAGCATGAAGTGGGACCCAACATCTGAAGCGTGCCCAGATCAGTATGTATCAGTCGACATGGGTTGGCTCGGCCAAGCCGTGACGTGGATAAACGTTCAGATATGGCCAGGCACCCAGCACTGCGAAATTCGAATGGTGCGAAGCTCAGCTCCGCCGAGCTGACCCCTCATGAAGCTTGAGGGGCTAAAAGCTAAGTCAAAGTGACCATTTCCATAAGTGTGCATCTCGAGATGCGAGTAGTGTCAGTAGTGAGTGCGACTTGATGGGTGCGTGCGAAGGGACAGCGCGAAGAAAACGGTTCTCATGAGATATGTACCACGGTCCACGTTAGTTCTCGGGCTCTCAACTCATCCGGCCCAGATGCAGGGTTCGCCCGGCCCCGTGCATTAAGTAGCAGGTGAGGGGGGGTGTTGATTTGCGCTGCATTCGGTCCATTGTTACACTCAATGAACGTGAGAGTAACAAGACGATTGACGCGTACGTACGCTTCCCTCAAAGGCGGAATACCTAGGCACGTAGAGGTTTTACGCAGCACGCTAGGCCGGTCGAGAGGCTAGGTACCAAACGACAACAGACGACGAACAGACTCAGACTCAGTCATAAATCGAACGAGAGACAAGAAGAGACGGCGCTAAAGAATTCATCGTGGCATGACATGACATGACATGACATAAGGTGGCATATAACGACGCAGGGCGGAGCCTCAACCGTCCAACCAGCAAAGCTAAGCTCGACAGATTAGGTACGCGAAAAGAGGCGGCCAATGTGAGCGGGTGCAAGAGCAAGGCGGCCGGCAGCTGCGGTCTGCGAGAAGCTAGAAGAGCGGATGGAACTTGGAAGTTTTGGATCCAAGGATGGTTGGCGGAAGAATCTTGCGCCGCCATCTTGCGCGGAAGGTATGTACCTAATTTAGCACTGGCTGACAGTTGCTGCTGGGCGACAGCCCCACCTCGTGTCTTGCAACGTGGTAGGGCAGGAGAAAGGGAGGTATGTATGTACATACATACATACCTAGGTAGGAAAAGGGTGAACGGCCCGTGACGGCGCACTGAGTCTCTTCAGGTCCGAGACGATGGCTTCGTCTACGAACCTAGACGCCGAGCAGCTGGCGAGAAGACAATGAGGACTGTGGCCGGGGGGGTGGGGGCCAGAATGCGGCTCAGAATGGCGGGCGTTCAGGTAAAGCAGACGTGAAGGACTGACATTGCGCGAGAACTGTTGCTGACCAGTGTTGCTGAGACTTGCTGATGCGGGTTGCCGAGGCGTATGGTGGATGACTCTCGCGATGACTCTTGCGATGACTCTTGCCGATGACGCTGGCTGAAGAATGAACGAAAACGAGAGATCGTGTGTAACGCGCAGGCCCTCGATGCTGGGAATTTCGGAATGGTTGGATTGGAAATCGAAGGAGTCAAGTAGGTAATACAGAGTACCGTACGGAGTACATTTGGCCAAAATTTGCCTGTCGTTGGAGGAGGACATGTACATCCCGGTATTGCAGAGCTTGACACGGCAACTGGGCCATGCCGCCTTGGCACCAAGATGTACAGTATGTAGGTACCTAGGCAGGAAGGCAGGAGCCGCCCGGGGGTCCTTGCCCCAGACTATTGTACATGTAGGTACCTACCTCCTACACGGCGGCACTGACTGTACATATGTACATTACTGTAGCCTGTAGGTACCTTAGGCGTGGATCACCAGGAGCCGCCGGGAGATTGGATCGACGCCACAGAAGCCTACATAAACGACTTCTCATGGACGACATCTCGTCAGCGTGAGCTTCGCGAAAAGTCGCCCACGCAAACTTCGACATTCGATTGAAAGCACCCGTCTAATAGAAACGGCCTGTAAGAGCGGGCGCAACTCGTCACAACTTGAACAAAGCCGTACATACCCCCAATTGGCTACCAGTCGGGGGGAGAGGAGTGACACACGCACGCACGCACGCACACACCGCACGTCTGCCACAACGGCATCCCATGTTCTTCAGCCCGTAATCTCGGGGACCGCCCTTGGCATCTAACTTGCCCAGCATCACAGGTGACAGAACCCCCAGAACCGGATACAGGGGGCGGGCATAATGCCAAGTCCATGTTCCATCGGTGGACCACGGCACGAACGACGTGAACATCCTCGCACGCCTTTATGTATTTGCATCGTGAGCTTCCCGCTTGATGTGCAAGCCGCCGTCGCGCTTTTCGATTGGGGGCGTCGCCGTCTCATCTGCAGTGATGATTACGGGAGGGGGCTAAAAGCACCAGAACGCCACGCCAAGTTCTCCGCAAAGCTGGAGTTGTAATGCCCAGCCAAGGTCGGCTCTGCGGACCGGTAACAAGCTTCAGAGCAGCCTACTCACATTCTGTCTTGGCGCATCTCTGCCGAGTCTGGGTTGCTGCACACGTTGCCTTGGCCGTTTGCTGCGTGTAAATTGAACCGCGCCGCCGGGTCCAATCTCGTTGGTCCGATTCGGTAAGTACCTGACATGTTGTGCTCTGTGCAACAAGGTCACCAGCTATGGCTTTGGGTATGGCTGCTTCCAGAACCTAGTGTCCCGGGTTTCTTCACGAAAATGAACCACTCCCGTGAGCCACACTGGTGGCTTCATCAGTGCCATGTGCTGCTACATGCTGCCCTATGTTGCCACATGTTGCCATGTGTTGCAACTTGCCACGTATGTGAGCTGCATGCTCTTAGCAACTGAACACCCCTCCACGCTGCCAAGTGATCCATCGCGGCTCGTTACTACCCCGTCACGGCAGGGTTGCTCAATATCCCGACTCGCAAGCGAGAGGTATGTACGCCACGGCTAGGAACTCCCACGTGAGACGGGTTTGGGGGATCGTTTTCGTCCCGGCAAAGCATCTCAGGACACCAGACAGTAACATGAGATTGGCCCAACAGCGAAGCACAGTTAAGCCACATTTGGTGATTTGAACCGGTCTGTACACCACTTCTCGTGTGCCCTTCTATTCTTTGGTTGTATCATTCGGTGCAATTGCCACTTTAGGCTCGTATACTGTCGTCGCGTGCACGGCTACCCGCGTGAGCTTTGTGCTCCTGGCTTGCGCGTCGCCCATCTGGTCTTCTCCAGAATATCTGCCTGTTGTGAATTCGTGTGCAGCAAGTCGAAGGTTTTCGGGTGCGGTCGGTTCCGATTGCCTAGCTTCCTTCTATTCTCGAATCTTTGTCCTTGTTCATGCATTATGCCGCTCGATGAAATGCTGGAGGCGTGGGACTAGTATTGCGTAAACCATATCTTCCAAGTCTTCCACGTTTCATCCAAGACTCCATCCGAGCATCCTGATCGCGTTATTTTCTGCTGCACCTGTCTCCACAGTCTTTCCGTGAGTACCTCTCTGTTGGTTTGTATATACGTATATACGTAATCCCGGGGTAGTCAGGCCGCACAATAGCGCGCGAGTGAGCCCATGGGGGTGTGAGGAGGGGACACTGTAGATTGGACTGCCTGCGATCGACTTGGAGACTGGCGGTTTTCAAGCATCCTTGAGACAGCCTCGTCAGCCGGGCAAGCTTTCAGCTCAGGCTCCATGGGGTAAAATTTACGCCGCCGGCATTAAGTCGAGAATTGGTACATGAGCAGAGGCGTGTGTACATAGTGCAGATGTCGTCACGTTCCCGGCTCTGCATTAGATTTGCATCGCTGTGTCTCGGAACCAGTTCTCCTTTGGCCTCCAACAGGTACGCTGGACGCTGGGCCACTTCTGGCAGCACGTGATCTAACACTTCGCCCATGTATACATGCCTATGTATGTATCTAGGTAGTCTGACGCGTATGTACAGTACATAATCCGCGTGTGCCGGTACCTATCTGCACGCATGCCTTGGCAAGATGGTATGTACATATGTACTTGGGTATACCTGACCGATTAGATACTTCAGGAGACTTCCAAGTTCCCGCACTCTCATCAGTCATGTGATATACCGTAGAGACCTAGGATCCGCCTCAGATCTATGATCTATCATCTGGATAAGACCTGTCAACGCGCATCTTCGGTGCCGATCTGAGAGTGTGCAACTCAAATCCAACAAATTTCAGCACCAGCAAGACCGCCAAGATAATCAACGGCCCTCCACCCCGCCAAGTATTTTCATCCCATCAAGCGAAAAGCCGATGCCCCATTAACATCAGCTTTTGGCCGCTGACGTGTCCTGCATGCACCTACCTAGCCTTCAGGCAGCTCGATGGAACCTTGATCTCCGAATCTGATTTCAAATCATCGCGAATGGCTTGATGCGACACGAGGCACACAGCGCAGACCCTGAAATCTTTTCTTACCAAAAAAAAAAAGAAGCGAAATTACCTAGGGAGAGAGAGACATGTTTCTCCTGTCCCGTCTCGCCTACTCCGTAGGTAGGTAGGCAGTAGTACGAGGTAGGTAGCTACTCCGTATATACGCGCAGCAATTGGTGTTGATTCAACCGATCATACTAGGTACCTACATACATATGTAGATCTGACAGCCCCGGCGCAGCAAGGCCAGCATGTCTTGGACCAGGGGTTCGGTTCTTCAAAAATAGGAAAATAAGTACCTATGTACTCCGTAGGTGTCGGATGTACGGAGTATCAGCCCCAAATAGCTCGAAAATCACTTCGGCGGCGCAACATTGTCGCACTCCTTTCGGCTTGCACCCGCCAAAACACGAAGGGGCCTGATTGGTGAGCAACTTCCTGAGCGGTGGCACATCAATTACGCGAGGCCAAACCTGATGGCCGCTTTATTTCTCTTGACGCCACATTTTAAAGGAGTATGTAATTCATGGGATACCTAACCTTGCGCGTGCGACCAGGCACAATAGAATAGGTAACCTGCAACTAACACACCCAACTCTCTAACTTGCGCAAAACCAGCTTCGGCCATCGCTTTCCTCCGAGTTCAGTTTTTTTTTTTTTTCTGTTTTCGGCGCCATGGATGTTCCTATAGATGCTCCCGCCTGCCGCCCGCGAGCGTTGGTGTATCGTGGCCCGGCTGGCCATGGCGATTTGTCCGAGGCTGTCGCGCAGCTATTGGAGTCGTCGCCCCGCCGTTTTGAGGTGCAGTATGCTGGTCCCAAGGAAGCTGTTGATGTGACAAGAGAGAGCTTGGCCTCTGTGGAACTGTATGCTCAACCTGGTGGTCCTGGTATGTACATACTCTGTATACTTATTTGTCAAGTCAAGGGCCTTCGGTACCGAGTTTATGAAGTTGTCCTTGATGCCCACATGGCGAAACTTTGTTTCATCACATCGTCTCTTTGTATGCATGGTGGTCGTCAAACTTGACTCACGAGGAGTTTGTTTCGGATGGGGGTTTTTTCATCGTGTTTCTCCTCTTTGTGTGTTCTGTTCGTCTTCCTCGCCCTGCATTTTGTTGACTTGTTGCGTGTATCAACGCCTCGACGATTGTGCACTTTGGACCCTTATTTCGGATGTCTGCAAAGTAGCTGCATACGTTTCACAGCTTTTGCACAAAGAGGAATATGTTCTCTTCTCTTTTCCTTTCTTCCTCGCAAGCTATTAGTTACTAACATGGGAAACCTCTCCCTTCTCCCGTCAACATAGACCTGGATTATGCTTGGGAGCAGACCAAGTCGTACACCCCCGCTCTTCGGGAGTTTGTTTCCCGAGGAGGCCGTTACCTCGGCTTCTGCCTTGGAGCCTACCTGGCAGGTCACTCGCCCGGTTTCGGGCTGCTCCCCCAGGGCGCCGACACAGACTCGGAATGTTGCCAAAGGGGCGCTCAGGTGAAGAACGACAAGGACACCATCATCCAGGTAGACTGGAATTTCTCTACCGGGCCTCATACGGGCAAGATCTTGCAGGACCAATGGGTGTTTTTCCAGGAGGGCGCTGTCATAACTGACTTTGTCGACACGGAGGATACTATTGTTCTCGCTCGCTATTCCAAGAGCGGTCGCGTGGCTTCGTCCCTGAGCAAGTACGGTGAGGGCTGGGTCGGTTTGATCGGTCCTCATCCTGAAGCCCCCGAGGACTGGTGTAAGTCTATTCGTTGCCTCTTTCTCTTCCTAGCTGCCCTTCTGCGCCTACAAAAGCGCTGTGCTCCCAAGTGAGCACTTACTTGCCCGCACTTTCAAGTTTCAACATGTACTGATGACGATGCCAATTCACGCAGTCAGCTCGTGCAACATCAAGAGTCCTCACGGGTTGAGATTCGAGATCGGGTACGATCTCATCGAGGCTACTATGACAGGGGGCCGGAACGTGACCAAGTGTCAATGTGACGACTGGCCCGCCAGTACACACCAGACCAAGAAGTCGCGGAACCTATTCGGCAAGATGTTGGGCAGGAAATAGCTCAATTCCCAGGTTGTATTGCGGGGATCTCCGATGACAATCTCGTATCTTTGCATTCCGTGGTTTAACTTTAACTTTAATGGTCCTTCGCATCTCTATCTTTTGTTGTGACAGCCGTGTTCTATTTCCGTCTCTGTCTCAATCCTCTTTTTGCTTCTTGGCTTTTGCACTATGAACGCCGAACGGGACATTCATAGTCAAAGCACAAGTCTCTATTCCGTCTTGACTTACAAAAGGATTGAGCGTCATGTGTCCTCGCGCCAAGTACGGGTTTGAACCTTTTTGCACGCAGGATGCCATCCGAGATGCAAACGGAATGTACGAGATCTTGAAAGAAGCCTCCTTGGCCCATGGCGCGGGCCATAGCATCCTCTGAGTTTTGGTTGAATTGATCTACATATACCTATATGCACCAATTGTATCCAATATGCACTACATAGGTAGGTACGCACTTTGCTTGAAAGCAACCTGCAGGCCACCCCATGCATGTAGGGATGAAGCTGCTGGACCCCCGCCAGATCGCCCGTCCAGGTATGTAGCCTCCTGACTCCTGAGTCTTAAGTACCAGGTACATATGTACATACATACATACATGATACAGGTACAAATTCCCCTGGTCTACACACCCCAGATGTATCTGTCCCGTGAAGCCATGCGCCTGGGCTTGACTTGACACGTCTTGGTTCATGTGCCCAATACCTAGATATGTCTCTGGCCTGTTTATGTGCGACGGTCCAGAAAATTCGCCGGCCTCGGCCTCTTTTCTTTTCATTCTGTTTCTTGATTTTCTTCTTCTCGAGCTTGGCAACAACGGTAGGCACAGGTTCAACTATGATAGATAGGTACTCGGAGTACTCCGTACGGAGTGATTATTTGCACTGTAATAGGTATGGGTGGAGCTGGGCGTCTTGCAAGTTGCGTCTCTGCCGAAGCGCTCGGGCTGGAGGGTGAAGAAGACCTGAGCCTCTGCCCCCGTATCCACCTGAGCCTCTCGACCACCTGAGCCTCTCGCTGGCCAATCATCTTCGAGACCA
>SRRH01000518.1:0-16736 GCA_018361025.1 Claviceps aff. purpurea
GCTATATACAGGCGAGGGCAAAGCCCTATGGCGCTATAAGCCTCCAAGAGAACAAGTGATGCCTGAGATGTAAGGCTGATAACTCCAACAACTTATACGTCTTGGTGAGGCAATTCTGTAAGGAAGGTAGAGGTGCGCCATCGGTATCACAAGTTATGGTATGCATCCAAGTCAGGCAAACAGAACAGGATTCCTCGTAGGTATCCCCTTCCAGATCATTCCTTGGATCATTCGTCAACATCATACATGTGTGTATCTACATGATCCGTGATGCACCATTCCATGACAATCTTGGGCTAAAACGTTGCCGGATACTGACTAAACAGCCTCATCAGGTTGGAATAGACAACTCAGTGCCGCCAGTATAGGCGGTCGGCCGGTGCACATGCCAGCCTTTGTGCACTATTCTCGATGATGGCCCGTTTTTCAGTTCGCTATTTGGACACTCCGGCACTCCTGACAATCCTCGCATCGTTACATCGTAGGCCGTCTACTGGACAGCAGAACCGGGTTTTCTTCACTCCTGTTAATCCTCTTGAGTCATGGCCGCAGAGGTTTCTCGCCACATACCTACCTCATCTCTCTCCTCACACAGCATGGTCACTATACATGGATGATGGTGTGGTCTTTCTTGTAACGTCTTGTACGGAGTATAGTGCTACTATATACTGAGTATGCTGATACATATCAGAGTTCAAACCAACAGTCGCCAACCGAAAAGAGGAAGGAAAGCTCCCGGTTGCGATAAGTGAATCAATCGCTCGTCTTACCATGAACCCATCGATTGCCACTTGACCAAATATTTCGCCACATTCACTTCCACCTGTGAGCCTCAAGACATAGCAGGACTTCCCGTCTCCCTTTTTCCTTTCCTTCTTCCTTCCCTCTTTTGTGTCACATAGTACGACTCACAGTATAGCTAGCTCAGATCTGGAATGGAGGCGGCAAAAAGCATGTCGTTAGATCAGAGATGTTGGACGGGACAAAGGGTTGGGGCGGCGGGCCTGAGGGGTATAAACCTTGAGCAATTCATGAACTGTTGGCATTGCTTAGGATGCGTCTCTCACGTCTTCATCCTCCTCCTCTCCCATTCCCTCTCCAGTCACATGCATTGTGCAGCAGCTCATCCTTATACTCGTCTTCGTCTTTCATGGTCATCGACAACTTGGGCTTCCTCGCCTTCACCATCCTCTCCGCCATGACCCAGTTGCTTTCGTCCGCACTGGACACCGACAGTTGAGTCCTTTGCCTTGAGGCTTGCACGCTCTAGTCGATCTGTCAGCGCGAGGTTCTTGAGGATCACGTCACACGTGCTCATTCTCGTCATCCCTCTGTGAGTCTGGTCTTGTTATATTCCAGAGGATATAGACTGCGTCGTATACTCTCTTCATCGTTTTCGCCATCGTTGTCACTATCGTCGTGACTAGAAATAGATGATTCCGCGAAAAGTTCCGCGCTCGTCGTGTCGATACTACTTGGTCTGGTAGGAGGTCCGCCTCTCCCCTCCTCTTCTTCCTTGTCATTGAAACCGAGTATAGGGCGACACAGTCCGGCGCGACTATTCTACGATCTATCGCCGTTCTCATCATGGCCCATCTCATCATCATCATCATCATCATCATCCTTTTCAGTATCCTCGACAATGGCCTTTCGTGTGTGCGGCCTCAAATAAGGATCGACGTCCGTCGTCAAGTTCGATCGAGGCTTGAATGTCTTCCGATCTCTGGCACCGAAGCGTCCGATTACCCAACAGACAGCTCAACTGATCGATCCACTCGCTTCAATACTCATCCGAGTCGCTGCTGTCGGTGTCGCTGTCATCTTCCGAGTCGCTGCTGTCGATGCTGCTGTCATCTTCCGAGTCGCTGCCGTCGGCGTTGCTGTCATCAGACTCATCATGCGAGTAGATGCTGTCGTTGCTGCTGCTATCATCTTCGAATTATGTGCCGTCTGGTCTGTCTCCATCATTAGTCGTGAAATAGGGATTCCAATACAGCCGCCTCATCATGTCTTACGTTGACCTAAACTCCACCATCGGCCAAAGTTCCAGGCCTGCCTCCTCCATTTTTTCGAGCGAACATAGCTTTGGCACTGAAGACCTGGCGAAGTCCGGGTACGCGTCTAGGTCAGGCCAATAAAACATAGAAGTCTGATCATGCGATTCTATCATGTACGAGTGTATATGTTTCGTCACGCACCACTCCTCTATGTCGTTGTGCTTGGCCGGTGCCGACCGGCGGCTGAAGAGCCTCTTCAAATTGGGAAACAGGCCTTTTATCCCGGGCGCTACCTGCAAAAGCGTTTCGTCTCGAAAATATTGTTCCCCGCTGTAGTCCTCCACGACACCGACACCGACAGCGAGGTTCTCTATTTCGTCTGCAAGCTCTAACATGGAGTTGTCCTCCCCTGGCTCTCCAATCGCTACATCCGATAGAAATATGACGTCCGTCTCCTTCCGGAACCTCAAAATCCCAGCTCCAGAGTCCGAGGCCATGACTAACTCATCTGGATATTTGCGCAACGCGATGCTCCTCGATTCACTGTGCGTGGATAGCACCGCCCTCAAGTCTTTTGTCTGCTCTGCCAAGGCCTTGTAATCCGGGAGACAACACTCACAGTCGATTTGCGTATCCTCCGTGCTTGAGCTGGGAAATATCATGAATGGCAAAACACGAGCTTTGACGCTCAGATCGGGGCAGTGGAGTTGCCAAATCTGAAGCCTCAATTCTGGTGGAAACCGCATGAACTGGGGAAATGTATCCGGCGCTGTATCTCCATCCTGAAATCTTGAGGACTCTCCGCACGGCTTTTCAGCCACGTCGTCGATCAGACAAAGGTGATTTCCGGGGTTACTGTCTGCGTCGTAACTGATGTCACTCATGTCGTCGGTCGACATGGGCTCATAAGAACACATGGCTTCGCTGCGATATTGCGAGATGTCGTTCCTATGTGATTCTGTTGTGGAAAGTTCGAAAATGACCCGTGAGGAATGTACGGCCAACTGTATGTCACATCTTGCTCGCAGTGTGAGCACCTGCACGATTATATACGACCCTCCGCCCCAAAAATACCTAACACATACCGCCACATGGCCCGCCCTTGGAGACATTCCGCCCTGAGCAGTGAGTTGGCGTACGCCACTCGGAGGACAACTCATCAGAGTTGCCAGCTCATCGGAGTAGAAAGGTCATAAGCGCGGCCAGCGCATCGCCAGCGCATCGGAGTTGTCATCTCATGATTCATCATGTATTCGTGATAGCAGGCATTGCCGGGGACAGACAGAAGGACATTGGGTATGGATCGGATTCCCTCCTGACCCGACCAACGAGTCAGAACACTTAGGAACACAACTTAGTGGGGGATATAGTGCAACGACCAGGCTGTGCAGAGTAACCGTCACAGTGTGTATATATAATATATATCGCTGGCTCTCCTCTTGGACTTAGAGTCCTTGCAGAGTAGAAGTCGTTTGGAGCCAACTATGTACCACCACCAGAAGAAAGGAAGGGAATATAAACTAACCCGAAAGGTGCCACAGTGCAAGTATCACCCGTCTTGCCATGAACTCATCGATTGCAATTTGACCAAAGATTTTGGAACGTCTTCTTCCTCCTGTGAGCCCCGAGATGTTATACTGTATAACTTCATTAGAGGAATCCCCTCTCCGTTACTTTTACCTTTTCTCTTTTATGTCACCATGATGCGAGTCATAGGATACCTTCCGACTCTCATAGTAGCTTGGGACTCACAGAATCGCTAGCTCAAATCCGGGCTGGAGGAGGGAAAGGGCATATAGTTGGATTGGAGGTATTGGCCGGGATAAGGTGTTGTAGCATGCTGGGTATAAACATTCAGCAGCCTGACAGCAGGTCATGAATTGTTGACATTGCTCAGAATACATCCCCACCACTTCGTTCTCGTCCAGGGTCCTCTTCCGTCGCCTCTCCAGGGACCAGCCCTCGTGTCAAGCAGCTCTTCCCTACGCTCATCTTCACCTTCAATTTCAAGGTCATGGCCATCGTCCTTGACCTTGCCTGCCGTCATCATCATCTCCGCCATGTCTTAATGGCTTTTGCTCGCACTGGACAGTGCAACAGCTCGCTTGGAGACTTACACGCCGTTGTCTATCTGTCCACGCGGGGTTTGTGAGCAGTCGTGCTCATTCTCATCATCCCTCTGTTCTGAGTGTATTCCAAAGGACATAAAATCCGCTGTATACTCTCTTCATCGTTTTTGCCATCCATGTTACTATCATCGTGACTAGAAGTGAAAAGTTTCAGCGAAAGGTTCGTGCTCGTCGCGTCGATACTACATACTTGGTCTGGTAGTAGGTCGGACTCCGCGTCTCTCTCCTATTCTTCTTCTTCCCTGTCATCGAAACCGAGTATCGGGCGACATGAGCCGGCGCGCTTGTTCTACAATCTATCGCCGTTCTCATCATGGCCCATCTCATCATCATCGTCATCAATCCTTGTCAGTATCCACGACAATGGCCTTTCGTGTATGCGGCCTCGAATAAGGCTCGACGTCAAGTTCAGTCGAAACTTGAACGTCTTGCAATCTCGGGCACGAAAAGTGTCCGATTACCCAACAGACAGCTCACGACACGGGTCGATCCACTCGCTTCAATGCTCATCCGAGTCGCTGCTGTCGGCGTCGCTGTCATCGTCCGAGTCGCTGCTGTCGGCGCTGCTGTCATCATGCGAGTCGGTGTTGCTGTCATCAGACTCATCATGCGAGTAGATGCTGTCGTTGCTGCTGCTATCATCCTCGAATTCGAGGCCGTATGGTCTGTCTCCATCATTAGTCGTGAACTAGGGATTCCAATACAGCCGCCTCGTCATATCTTACATTTCTATGGGCTTCCACGACTCGAACTCCACCATTGGCCAAAGTTCCACGCCTGCCTCCTCCATTTCCTCGAGCGAACATAGTTTTGGCACTGAAGACCTAGCGAAGTCTGCGTGCGCGTCTAGGTCAGGCCAATAAAACAGAGTAGTCTGATCATGCGAATCTATCATGTACGAGTGTACATGTTCCGTCACGCACCACTCCTCCATATCTTTGTGCTCGGTCGGTGCCTGCCGGGGGCTGTAGAGCCTCTTCAAATTGGGGAACAAGCTTCTTATCTCGGCAACTGCCTGCAGAAGCGTTTCATCTTGAAAATATCGTCCCGTGCTGTAGTCTACCACGCCACCGACAGCGAGTTTCTCTATTTCGATTGCAAACTTTGAAATGGAGTCGTCCTCCCACATCACTACTTCCGACAGGAACATGACGTCCGTCTCCTTTCGGAACCTGAAAATCCCAGCTCCAGAGTCCGAATCCAACTTGTTTAAGACTAACTCCTCTGGATATTTGCGCACCGCGATGCTCCTCGACTCACTGTGCGTGGATAGCACCGCCCTCAAGTCTTTTGTCTGCTCTGCCAAGTCCTGGTAGCCCAGGAGCTGGAGAGAAGACTCAGAATAGTCGGTTTGCGTATCCACCGTGCTTGAGCTGGGAAATTCCATGAATGGCAAAACACGAGCTTTGGCGCTCAGATCGGGGCAGTAGAAATGCCAAATCTGGCACCTCAGTTCTGGTGGAAGCCGCATGAACTGGGGAAATGCACCCGACGCTGTGTCTCCATTCCGAGATCTTGAGGACTCTTCGCCCGGCTTTTCAGCCACGTCGTCGACCAGACAAAGGTGATTTCCGGTTTTGATTTTTGCGTCGTCACTGGTGTTTATGTTGCTCATGTCTTCGGTCGACATGGGCTCGTCAGAATACACAGCTTCGCTGCGATCTTGCGAGATGTCGTTTCTATTTGATTAGGCAAGAGTAAGACTGGAAGAAATCGTGCACATTTCGTGTTTGCCTCTTTATCAGTTGAGGGTACCTAAATGAGGGTATGGTGTGGAGTCTTCCTGACTTCTTTGCTGCCCATTGGTCAGCATCCAAAATAAAACCCGGAGAGAAAAAACCCGCACGTGACACATTCAACCACGAAGCAAGCAAAGTGAGGCCATCCCGCACTGCCGCCCGGGTCCTGACAATGCTGCGCAAGACGACCCGGAGAACAGTAGTTCAGTTTTGCCTATTTTTGGCGCGCACTGGCACAGCTTCGCGGGAGACCTTATTTCACCCTGCCAAAACTTCATATTTGACCCTGCCCTCCTTCCCCAAACGGTTAGTGTCATGCAGCCCCCCTGCGAGCTCCAGAAAGGTACTTCAGACTTCAGCTTCCATTGATGGCCGAGACACCTTACAAGATGCATTCGCAGACGTGTGCACTGTGGGTAGACAGAGTGTAGGTAGAGCGTAGGTTCGAGGATGGAATTGAAAGTTGGCGTTATTATAGCCCAACACGGAGTACAGAGTTGAAGACTTATCAGGAGCCTCGTTTTTTATGGAAGCTCATCGAGAAGAGGCATGTTGTGACCGGTGTACTGTATGTCCGTGTTTATACTACCTATACTGATTATCTGTGCTTTTATTTGGCGCTGAACCTTGCCTCCCATCAGATCCTCAATTGTCAATAGATCAGAGAGCATGTGGCTGATAATGGCTTGGAAAATGATACAAAGGCATTGGGGATTCAGGCGCTGCTGAGGCGACCTGTCGCGATAGTTAGCGGTGAACCACTGGTCTTTGCAAAGAAGCAGCGCGCTGATCTCTAAAATGACCGCTTCAGAGCTTATCTTCAGCGCCCAAATCGCTGTCGAACTCGCTGTCGAATCGCTTTCGGCGGCCTTCTGGCGCAGGCAACTAACAGAGCTATCAGAATCTTCATCCTCTCACGGAGGCCAGGGGGCAAGCCGCGCTGGGCTACGTCGGTAGCTGTGTCGCACGTGAAGCTCGCTGCGATGATGAGGTAAATGAGGAGTTCATTCACAAGTTGAAAAAATAAAGATGGTGTTTGTATAGCTTCAAAAGCCAGGTCGCGAAGCTGATGATCGACAGACAGCTGATGGTGGAAAGTCACGGTGCCGAAATCTATGCTTGATTTTTCGAACACGAATTGAATGTATGTATCAGCGTCGAGCGAAGTAACTAAATGAAGCTACTCGTGGGTGAAACGTTTGAAAAAAGTAACCCACTACCTCTCATACAATCCAAGCAATAGCGGAAGTCAGAAAATGCGAACGCGGAATGGTCTCGAATGTCCTCGCGTGCGTTACACTTGGCAACTCTGTCCTTGCATGGGCATGTCAGAGTTTATTTATGTCCGGAACCAAACTATTTGTTTTCATAGTTTTCATCCCGGACACCACAGTCAGCTGGTAACTTGGCACTTGCCGCACTTCTGTCCGTGCGTGGGCATGTCAGAAGTTGTGTCTATGACGAAACTATTAGTCCTCGTTCCGGATATCACAGTCCTCTGGCAACTTGGCAGCTTCGTCTAATACAAGCCATCTATTTCCATGACGGAGCTATCCCCGACTACCTTGTCAGGCCGAAGACATATCTTCACAGTTTCAATCCTTCTCTGACGTTACAAGACAACAATCGATCCCAATTCCACCTACAACTTGGTGTCACACTCGCAGCTCAGGGCCAACGGCACTAAGGTACATTTCGCCGACGACAGCTTCGTCTTAGCCACCGCGTCAGGCCTGATCTATGCCAAGAAAAGCTATGGCCTATACTGGTTCCAAGTCGAGGATGCCACGTTCACGAGTCCGCCAATTTCAGCTGATATTGGGCCCTCACACCCTGCTAAAAGGTTACTCACGCCGTCATGTCCGGCCATCCCTCCCGCGTCTCAGCCTGGGGGAGAAATTGACATCTCATCCGCGGTCCAGTCATTGCCTTCACATCCGCCAATCCCTGCTGCTTCGCAGCCTATGTCCAGGGGAGAAATCGACGTTGGACCAGATGATTCTCTCCATGACCTGCCATCTCATTTGCTAGTTTCCGACGCCAATATCATCGAGCCCAAATCCTTAAGACAAGCACAGAAAGACAAAACTCCCTGGGATCGATGGTACAGCGCCATGGCGAAGGGGTACAACTCACTCCAGGCCAATAAGACGTGGACACCTAGACCCGAAGACCGAAAAGCCCTACGCGCCAAGTGGGTGTACAAACTCAAGCGTGGTCCGCATGGTGAAATTGTACGTTACAAAGCGCGCTGGGTCGTACGTGGTTTCGAGCAAGAAAAGGGCTTTGAAGTCCAGGAGACATTTGCTTCGGTAGTCAAGCCAATGAGTTACAAGGTAATGTTCGCAAATGCCACATTGCCACTGCATTGGACTTGAAATTACACCAGATGGACGTCAAACCCGCTTTTCTTCATGGATTGATCAACGACCTGGTATATGTCGAGCAGCCAGGGGGACTTGATGAGCGCACAGTCCGTGTCTGTCTGCCAAAGAAGGCGCTGTATGACCTGATTTGTTGATAACCATGGCGCTATTGCACTGGCTAAGAACCCCCAGCACCATGCTTAGTACTTACTGTCACACTTTGTTACGCTGTCTGTTTCTGCCAATTACCTTTCTCGCAAACACTTTGGTTGCTTTTAATTGTCCTCTGGAATGATATTTTGATAACTGTCCTCATCGTTCCTTTCTTCATTCATTCAGGACAAGGCATGGGCCGGACAACGCTACCGCTCTTTTTCTTGATCAATCCATAAAGAAACGCGGTTTTGACATCCATCTGGTGTAATTCCAAGTCCAATGCAGTGGCAATTGCGAACATTGCCTTGTAGCTCATTGGCTTGACTACCGAAGCAAACGTCTCCTGGAAAACCACGCCCTGCCCTCTTCTTGCTCGAAACCACGTACAACCCAGCGCGCTTTGTATCGTACAATCGCACCAGACGGACCACGTTTGATTTTGTACACCCACTTGGCGCCCAGGACTCTTCGGTGTGTCGGTCGTGGTACTAGCGTCCAGGTCTTATTTGTGTGGAGTGAGTTGTATTCCATCTTCATTGCTCCGCACCATCGATCCCAAGAAGCTTTGTCTTTCTTTGCTTGTTTCAAGGATTTGGGCTCGATGACATTGGCGTCGGAGACTAGCATACCTATAGAGCTCAAGACCGCGGAAAGGAGGTTGTAGCCATAGCGTTGTACGGTATCGTCTCGATATTTGCCGCGGGTCGATCGAAACGGAAGGCGGGAATCTTCGGAGTCAGGTGGATGATCCTTGAAAGATGAGTCGTCTTGAGGTGGTGCGCTTGGATTTGAAATTGGAATCGAACTTTGTATGGAGGGGTCTTGAGACGGCATGTCATGGAAGGAATCATCGGGTCCAACGTCGATTTCTCCCTTGGACGGAGGCTGCAAGGCAGCAGGGATTGGCGGACGTAAAGGCAATGACTGGACCGCGGATGAGACGTCAATTTCTCCCCCAGGCTCAGACGCGGGAGGCAAGGCCGGATGTGTCGGCGTGAGCACTCTTTTAGCAGGATGTGAGGGAACAATATCAAGAGGTCTTTTGGCTAACGTGGAGGGCTCAACGGGGTCGCACTCCTTAGTATTGCAGTGTTGCTCGTCAAAAATGAGTCGGAAATGACATTTGATGACTTGATAGCCACATTGTTTTCTCTAAGAAGGAGATATATGGGGGATATAGGTGCAGTGCAACGACCAGAGCTGGACAGAGGAGCCGACACAGCGTATATCGCTGGCTCTCCCCTTGGAATTAGAGTGCCTTGGCCTTGTAGAGCCATAGTCAATTTTTGCATTCGAGACATTCATCAGTTCCAAGCCCCCTAATACAGGCCCCTTGTAAGTTGTCACTGTGTCACAGTCACACCATAGCATGACTTCACTGACGGGAGCGTGAAAGAACTCACATTCGCGTCAATGCTATCACGTTTCAGCAGTGAGGGCGACTTTGAAGCCATTGAGTAAGCAGGGCTGTAGGCTTGAGGACTCGGGAGGCCATTCCGTTTGCTACATGTCACTTCTTGCTCTGGGCACCTGCACGGTTACACCCCCGCCGCAAAATAACGCGAACAGCCTTGTCATGAACTTCATTCATACGTCTCAGACACGACATTCCTCATCATTCTTCTCATAAAACGTGATCACTATTTATGGCGCGTGTTCGTTCTTGTTGACATGACTCCATCGATTGCAGTTTGACAAAAGATTTTGTAACATTCTCTTCCTCCTGTGAACCCCGGGATGTTACAGGAGTCCCCGCCTCTCTGTTCCTTTTACCTTTTCTCTTTTGTGTCACCACGGTACGAATCACAGGATGCCTTACGACTCAGAGATTAGCTAGCTCAGATCTAGGCTGAAGGCATCGTTGGATTGGACTCTGGAGGTGTTAGCCGGGACAAGGTGTTGTAGTGCTGGGTATAAACATTCGGCAGTTCATGAATTGTTGACATTGCTCGGGATGCATCACCACCGCTTGTTCTCTTTCTCGTCCTTTTTCTCGTCGTCTTGATCTTCCGCCGCCTCTCCAGCCCTGTGTCGCGCAGCTCTTCCCTACGCTCATTTCACCTTCAATCGCATGGTCATGGCCATCGTCCTTGACCTTGCCTGCTATCATCATCATCTCCGCCGTGTCTTCAAGGCTTTTGCTCGCACTGGACAGTGGAATCCTCGCTTTGAGACTTACACGCCGTTATCTATCTGTCCACGCGGGGTTCGTGAGACTTGGTGCTCGTTCTTGCCATCCCTCTGTTCTGGGTATATTCCAGAGGATATAGACTCCGTCGTACAGTCTCTTAATCGTTTTCGCCATCATTGTCACTACCGTTGTGACTAGAAATGGATAATTTACGCGAAAATTTCCGCGCTCGTCGTGTTAATACTACATACTTGGTCTGGTAGGAGGTCCGCCTCCCCCTCCTCTTCTTCCTGGTCATCTAAACCGAGTATCAGGCGACACAGTCCGGCGCGAGTGTTCTACAATCTATCGCCGTTCTCATCATGGCCCATCTCATCATCCAGACATCCTCATCCTCCTCGTCAGTATCCATGACAACGGCCTTTCGTGTGTGCGGCCTCGAATAAGGCTCGACGTCGCGTTCGGTCGAAACTTGAACGTCTTGCAATCTCGGGCACGAAAAGTGTCCGATTACCCAACAGACAGCTCACTGGTCGATCCACTGATTCCACTCATCCGAGTCGGTGCTGTTGCCGCTGCTGTCATAATAGCGACAGATAATAAAGGTGCTGCTGTCGGCGTTGCTGTCGGCGTTGCTGTCGGCGTTGCTATCGGCGTTGCTGTCAGCGTTGCTGTCAGCGTTGCTATCGGCGTTGCTGTCAGCGTTGCTATCGGCGTTGCTATCGGCGTTGCTGTCAGCGTTGCTGGGGGCGTTGATGGTGGCGTTGCTCAGTCGCCGGGCGACTGGTTGGTTATGTCTGTCTCCATCATTAGTTGTGAAATAGGGATTCCAATACAGCCGCCTCATCATATCTTACATTTCTGGACACCAAATGAGATTCCACGTCGTAAAATCCACCAACGGCCAGAATTCCACGCCTGCCTCGTCCATTTTCTCGAGCGAACATAGTTTTGGCACTGAAGACCTGGCGAAGTCTGCGTGCGAGTCTAGGTCAGGCCAATAGAACATTGCAGTCTGATGACGATCATGCGATTCTATCATGTACGAGTGTACATGTTCCGTCATGCACCACTCCTCCATGTCTTTGTGCTTCGGTGCCAGTGGCAGCCGGCTGCTGAAGAGCCTCTTCAGATTGGGAAACAAGCCTTTTATCTCGGGTACTACTTGCAGAAGCTGTTCATCTCGATGCCATCCTCGGATTTGGTGTTTTAGGACATCGACAGCGAGGTTCTCTATTTCCATTCCAAACTCTGAAATGGGGTAGTCCTTACCCATCGTTACTTCCGACAGGTAAATGACGTCCGTCTCCTTCCGGAACCTGATAATTGAAGCTCCAGCGGCTGTTTCCATCAACAACTCATCTGGGTACTTGCGCACCGCGATGCTCCTCGATTCACGGTGCGTGGATAGCACCGCCCTCAAGTCTATTGTCTGCTCTGCCAAGAAGCCGTTGTCCGTAATAGCATAGACGGTGTTATAATCCCTAACTTTTGAAGTGGGATTTCCTAGGAATGGCAAAACACGCGCTTTGACGCTCAGATCGGGGCAGTAGAAGTGCCAAATTCGATTCCTCAGTTCTGGTGGAAACCGCATGAACTGAGGAAATGCAGCCGGCGCTTTGTTTCTAATCCAAGATCTGTCCGGACTCTCTGCCGGAAGGTAATTTTCGGGGTTGCTTTCTGCGTCATAACTGGTGTAACTCATGTCGTCGGTCGACATGGGCTCGTCAGAAAACATGGCTTCGCTGCGATATTGCGAGATGTCGTTCCTATGTGATTTTGTTGCGGAAAGTTCGAAATGCCTCGTGAGAAATGTACGGCCAAGTTTTTGTCACTGACTCACTTCTTGCTCGAGTGAGTGTGAGCACCTGCACAATTATATACACAACCCCCCGCCCCAAAAATACCTAACACAAACGGCCATATGGCCCGAGCAGTGAATTGCTGTACGCCACTTCGGAGGACCAACTCATCAGAGTTGCTAGCGCAGCAGAGTAGACAGTTCAAAAGCGCGGCCAGCGCATCGGAGTTGTCATCTCATGATTCAATTCGGGATTTGCAAACCCGACCACAAGGTCAGAACACTACCGAGCTGATAGACTCAGCTTAGTGAGGGATATATAGGTGCAGTGCAACGACCAGAGCCGGACAGAGTAGCCGACACAGCGTATATATATCGCTGGCTCTCCCCTTGGAAATAGAGTACCTTGTAGAGCCGTAGTACAAGAACGAACACGCGCCATGAATAGTGATCACGTTGTTTAAGGAGAATGATGATGTATGTGGCGAGGAATGTCGTGTCTGAGACGTATAAATGAAGTTCATGATAAGGCTGTTTGCGTTATTTTGCGGCGGGGGTGTAACCGTGCAGGTGCCCAGAGCAAAACGTGACACATGTAGCAAACGGAACGGCCTCCTGGGTCCTCAGGCCTACAACCCTGCTTTAGGTACCCAATGGCTTCAAAGTCGCTCTCACTGCTGAAACGTGATAGCATTGACGCGAATGTGAGTTCTTTCACGCTCCCGTCAGTGAAGTCATGCTATGGTGCGACTGTGACAAGGGGTCTGTATTAGGGGGCTTGGAACTGATGAATCTCTTCCCTACGCTCATCTTCACCTTCAATTTCATGGTCATGGCCATCGTCCTTAGCCTTGCCGTGTCTTAATAGCTTGTGCTCGCACTGGGCAGTGGAATCCTCGCTTTGAGACTTACACGCCGTTGTCGATCAGTCCATGCTGTGGGAAACGCATAACCACCCGTTCCGCCCAAAAGGTCAAGTGACCAAGTTGCACGTCTGCAGCTTGATCAAGGTTATATAGTGCAATGTCACAGCTGCACAGACGGCACTGTGCAGACCGTGACACATACGAGGTTCATGAGAAGCCGTGCTCATTCTCGTCATCCCTCGATTCTGGGTGTATTCCAAAGGACATAGAATCTGTCGTATACTCTCTTCATCGTTTTCGCCATCCATGTTACTATCATCGTGACTTGAGGTGTAAAGTTTCAGCGAAAGGTTCGTGCTCGTCGCGTCGATACTACTTGGTCTGGTAGTAGGTCCGGACTCCGCGTCTCCCTCCTATTCTTCTTCTTCCTTGTCATCGAAACCGAGTATCGGGAGACATGGTCCGGCACGGTTGTTCTACGATCTATCGCCGTCGTCATAATGGCTCATCTCATCATCATCCTCCTCCACGTCAGCATCCATGACAATAGCTTTTCGCGTGTGTGGCCTCGAACGAGGCTCGAAGTCAAGTTCGGTCGAGACTCTTGAACGTCTTCCGATCTCAGGCACGAAAAGCGTCCGATTACCCAACAGACAGCTCACTGGTCGATCATCATCCACTCGCTTCAATAGTCATCCGAGTCGCTGCTGTCGGCGCTGCTGTCATCGTCCGAGTCGATGCCGTCGGCACTGCTGTCATCATACGAGTAGATGCTGTCGTTGCTGCTGCTATCATCCTCGGATGCTGGGCCGTCTGGTCTGTCTCCATCATTAGTCGTGAGATAGGGATTCCAATACAGCCGCGTTATCATATCTTACGTTAGGGGCTTCCACGACCTGAACTCCACCATCGGCCAAAGTTCCACGCCTGCCTCCTCCATTTTTTCGAGTGGACATAGTTTTGGCACTGAAGACCTGGCGAAGTCTGGGTACGCGTCTAGGTCAAGCCAATAAAACAGAGTAGTCTGATCATCAGAATCTATCATGTACGAGTGTACATGTTCCGCTACGCACCACTTCTCTATGTCGTTGTGCTTGGCCGGTGCCAACCGGCGGCTGAAGAGCCTCTTCAAATTGGGGAACAGGCCTTTTATCCCGGGCACTACCTGCAAAAGCGCTTCGTCTCGAAAATATCGTTCCCCGCTGTAGTCGTCCACGCCACCGACGGCGAGGTTCTCTATTTCGCTTCCAAACTCTGACATGGACCCTATCACTACTTCCGACACGAATATGACGTCCGTCTCCTTTCGGAACCTGACAATCCCAGCTCCAGAGGCCGAATCCAACTGATCCAAGACTAACTCATCTGGATATTTGCGCACCGCGATGCTCCTCGACTCACTGTGCGTGGATAGCACCGCCCTCAAGTCTTTTGTCTGCTCTGCCAAGTACTGGTAACCCAGGAGCTGGAGAGAAGACTCAGAATAGTCGGTTTGCGTATCCACCGTGCTTGGGAAAGCGAAAGCGTCCGAGTACCCAACAGACAGCTCACTGGTCGATCATCATCCACTCGCTTCAATAGTCATCCGAGTCGCTGCTGTCGGCGCTGCTGTCATCGTCCGAGTCGATGCCGTCGGCGCTGCTGTCATCGTCCGAGTCGATGCCGTCGGCGTTGCTATCATCGCCCGAGTCGGTGCCGTCGGCGCTGCTGTCATCATGCGGGTCGGTTCCGTCTGTGCTGTCATCATGCGAGCCAGTGACGTCTGCGTCGTTGTCATCATGCAAGCCGGTGCCGTCGGCGATGCTGTCATCATGTGAGCCGGTGCTGTCGGCGATCCTGTCATCGTCCGAGTCGGTGCCGTCGGCGATGCTGTCATCATGTGAGCCGGTGCTGTCGGCGTTTCTGTCATCGTCCGAGTCGGTGCCGTCGGCGATGCTGCCATCGTCCGAGTCGATGCCGTCGGCGTTGCTATCATCATCCGAGTCGATGCCGTCGGCGTTACTGTCATCATCCAACTCGATGTCATCGGCGGTGCTGTCGTCATACGAGTAGATATCGGTACTGCTGCTATCATCCTCGAATTCTGGGCCGTCCGGTCTGTCTCCATCATTAGTCGTGGGATAGGTATTCCAATACAGCTGCCTCAGCATATCTTACATTTTCATGGGCTTCCACGACTCAAATTCCACCATCGGCCAAAGTTCCACGCCCGCCTCCTCCATTTCCTCGAGCGAACATAGTTTCGGCACTGAAGACCTAGCGAAGTCTGCGTGCGCGTCTAGGTCAGGCCAATAGAATATGGTAGTCTTATAATGCGATTCTATCATGTACGAGTGTACATGTTCCGTCACGCACCACTCCTCCATGTCTTTGTGTTTGGCCGGTGCCGGCCGGCGGCTGAAGAGCCTCTTCAAATTGGGGAACAGGCCTTTTATCCCGGGTACAACCTGCAGAAGCGTGTCATCTTGAAAATATCGTTCCTCGCTGTAGTCGTCCACGACACCGACAGCGAGGTTCTCTATTTCGCTTCCAAAATCTAGAAAGGAGTAGTCCTTCTCCGTCGCTAATTCTGACACGAATATGACGTCCGTCTCCTTCCGGAACCTGATAATTGAAGCTCTGAAGGCTGTTTCCATCAACAGCTCATCTGGGTACTTGCGCACCGCGATGCTCCTCGATTCACGGTGCATGGATAGCACCGTCCTCAAGTTTCTTGTCTGCTCTGCCAAGGCGCCCTTGTCCGGAAGAGAATAGGTGTTATTATAATCCATAACCTTCAAACTGGGAAATTCCAAGAATGGCAAAACACGCGCTTTGGCGCTTAGATCAGGGCAGTAGGAGTGCCAAATTTGGTGCCTCAGTTCTGGTGGAAACCGCATGAACTGGGGAAATGCACCCGGCGCTGTGTCCCCATTCCGAGATGTTGAGGACTCTTCGCCCGGCTTTTCAGCCACGAGGTCGATCAGACAAAGGTCATTTCCGGTGTTGATTTTTGCGTCGTAACTGGTGTTACTCATGTCGTCGGTCGACATGGGCTCATCGAGATACAGGGCTTTGCTGCGAAATTGCGAGATGCCGTTCCTATGTGATTTTGTTGCGGAAAGTTCGAATTGACACGTGAGAAGTGGACTGTCGGCCCACGTGTATGTCAACTTCTTGCTCGCGCGCGGCGCGACGCGAGTTTGGCGACGCGTCAATGCACTACCTAGGTACCTACCTTGCACAGCTCTCCGCCGCAAAAACAAAGCAAACCGCCATGCTGTGACTTTCACCTAAACGTATTGATGAGGCCATTATGGATGCTAGACATGCGGCAGATAATTGTGACAAGGGCAGTATAATGGGCTTGGAACTGATGAATGTCAGTTCAGAACACAATAATCGACTGTGGCTCTACAAGGACGACATCGACCACAATTTACAGAGCTAAGGGTATCTCGAGTTTGTGATCAGTACCTACTACCTTCGCGTGTGACCCCCCTTTTGTACAAGCTTGTAGAATGCACGCCTAAGCTTAGGCATGTACGACAAGGTTGGGGAGGTGCGCTCTG
>SRRH01000519.1:0-16686 GCA_018361025.1 Claviceps aff. purpurea
ATACATACAGATACATACAGATACATACAGATACATACAGATACATACAGATACATACAGATACATACAGATACATACAGATACATACAGATACATACAGAGTATGTACGCCCTTACTTAGTAGTCATGAAATATGCCCAAGTTTTGAACTGAACCAATTGGTGCAGCGCCTTATCTACGACATCAATTATCACGACTTGTTGCATAGCCTTACCACCAAACGGCTTACCTATCTTCAACCAACAAGCCAAAAGATTTCTACTTCGCAACGCAGCCAAGATCAGCAGGCGCAACGTGCCTAAGCCAAAGACACCGCACATGTTACGTTAATAGAGCATTCGTATAGATTGTTCCCGCTCCCTAGTGGCTACGGCTCTGTTATTTCTCACAGACCCCCAGCCACCTGTTGCCTACCTATGGTTAACTTCCGACCCAAAATTCCAAAATTAATCAGTCATTCTTAACGAGATGATATGAAGTGAAATGAAAGAAAAGAAAAGCAAAGCTATAAATGGGGTTATCGTTCCTCTGTGTCTGCTACCTTATAAAAGACGCACCCCACCCCCCCTTCCAAACCAAAATACACAATCAAGAATAACAATGCAGTAGTAAAGCATGCAAAATAATGAATACCTCAATCCGTCAGATAGGATAGAATAGGATAGGATAGGACAGATACAGAGGGTGCCCGCCGCTCGCGCGCTCGCCTCGCTGCCAGCAGACAAGGCGGGGCACGCACGCAAGGTACTGTAGACAGCAAACAGACCACTTGACGACTGCATCCCGAGACACACAAATCTCAGGTCAGGTCGTCTTGACCCCAAGAACGGCACATACATCCCTCCCATGGAGGACCAGCTCGACATGTCAAGACACAATCGCTCCGAATACGCAGGCCTTAAACAGTTCTCTAGCTCAAATGTGATGAAAGGAAGCCTTGTCCCTTGGTGTCGCTTCATAGAGATCGTCGTCGCCATCGTCGTGCATATGACGGAGCCTATCCTGCGGTTGCGTCTGTGTCTGCAACTTACCCAGCCCCTTGTACGCATCCTGACTACCGTCGCTCAGGTTCCCGAGATGATTGCCCAGTCCCGCGCCTTCAGTCTTGCGTGTTGCGCCAAAGCCCGGATGGAACGGCTCATGAGCATGTTGGGCTTGAAATGCCGATGCAGGATAGGCAGCAGCGGCAGCAGTTTTGCCGGCGTTCGGTATGGGGTTTGGGTCGGCAAACGGGTCCTCTGTGACTTCCTTCTTGGAGGTTTGCCGTGAGCTAGAGGCCGCCGCGAGGCCGTTGCTTCTGGTGGACTCGTATGATTCAATCTGTTTTCCTTTGCTGCCGCTGCTGCTGCCGCTGCCGCCGCCGAGCGCACCGGAGCTCATCAAGTCTCCCCGCATCCCTCCGGACTGAGCACCACCGATGAGTCGTTGAGCATCACTGTCAGAATGATCCGACGGTATCGTTGTGGGCGATTCGTCTTCGTTGGAGGGGGTGCCAAGCCCGAGTTGCTTACGAGCCTTGAGCATAGCGCGCTGGTGTTGGTTCAGGGACGTCTGTAGTTGCTCATTGGTATCGATCAAGCGCTCCATTGTGTCATTGTCGGGTGTAGGGTTCTCGGAGACCATGTATCCTTGCAGACTTCGAGATGCGCTCAAGCATCGATCGGCGAATTCCTTGATCAGCTCGCTTGACAGCATTTCATCCGCTGGGGTGTTCGTAACGACCTGTTCCAGAAGTTTGGCTGACGTGCGCGCCTCCTCCAGTCTGGAGTCTAATTCGATTGGGTCGGGCAGGCGGGTATTTGTATGTGACTTGGAAAAATAGCTTTGAGAATGCTGGCTCAGCGGTGGAGGGCTCATCATCATGATCATGTCAGGCCTCTGCGGAATCGGCGGCGGGACTTGGACCTGCTGGAATCAGTACGAGAAGCGTATTGATGACTGAAAGAGAAGATTTGGGAACCTACACCGCGTTTTCTTAGGGCAACCTCTTTTTCCATTTTCCACATCAAGACTAAAGGCGCCAAGTTCTGATCATTCATCTTGGTGTACTCAAAGTCGTCCAGTGTCTCCATGAGGATCTGCCATACGCTTCGATCCTTGACATTCTTCAGTAACGCGCGGATGGTGTCGACAAACTTGTCGTCCAAATTCCTCGTAAACGTCTCTCCAGGATTGTCCACCAATATCTTGATGAGCATGATGGCGTTGTACTGCCATGATGGCTTCGAGCTGTAATCTTTGCTAAGGAACTTGCGGAGAACTCGAGCACATTCTGCGGCGGCGGCTGGAGATGATTCTGCGGCATCGACGATCGGGGGAAGAAAGAGAACCTCGTCTGACTGAGCCAATTCCGTCAGCTGCAAAGCGAGCCATGCGCGAAGCTGATGTACCGCGGACATACCTTGGAGTTGCCGCCAGATTCGCAAAAGGCTTTCTTAACACGGCATTATTTGTCAACGTCGACCTTGAAACGCTTGTTTGATGGTCTGATAACGTGCTTACCACGCTGTTGTGAGCCGTGATCTCGAGGCTTTCGGCCGGGTTCGTGGCTGACGCTGGTGGCGTGCTCGAGCTTCCTACACCATTCATCAGTCGAGAGATAAGGCAAAAGCGTCGAGTGGTGAAACCGAGAGTCGCCTTCACCAGCGTGGTGGCCGCTTCGTGGCATTGTAGGCGGTCGAGAGCCAAAGGGGGTGGTCCATACCTCCTGCGATTTTCTTGAAGCTCTCCAGCATGCCCTTCACGGACTTCATGATGGCCACGAGCCGCTAGAACCGGTTCGGCAAGCGATCGTGCAATGGCGCAGGCTCGTGAAGATAGATGACGAGGTCGGATAGGGAGGCGCAGCTCAAGGTTGATAGATTGTGCTTCAATCGAGGTTCGTGGACAAGTGGTCGGCACAGGCGGGTAGACGAGGGTTCGACAAGTCGGCGGCGTATAGGATAGAGCAACAAGCGAAAGATAGGACACAGCTGGAAGAGGAAGCCAGAACAACTGAACGGTTCACACGCCAAAAGAGATTATCCCAATGAGGTATTTCCACAAAGGAGAGCTTCCGTTGCTGGCCGCGCGGCAGAGATCTCAGATGGGTAGTAGTAGGTAGATGAGTAGATTGGCTGGTACGGCACATGGGCGGTCACCAGCCGGAACTCGTGGACTCTCGACTCTTGCTAAGGGATCAGTGATGAGAGTGACTGGCTTTGCAGGGGTCAGCTTGGACCAGCCGGAAGTACCTACTTTACCCCACCAAACCCGCCAAGAAACAAACGGTCACCCACCACTGACCAGGCTGTTATCAGGCCAGCTTGTCACCAAGGCTGGCCATCAGACTACACGGCAAGAAGCACTGAGGGAGGACACGAAGCCGCGGATTAGAAGCAATAGGCACTGCTACAGGCACTGATCGTCCTGTTTCAGATGGGATGGCGCGTGTGGCGTAGCCGCGTAGGCAAATGTCATGCATGGCTGTATCCTGCAAGTTCAACCTCAGTGCCTATCTAGGTACTCAAGTGCATGTACATAGGTATGTACATGCACTTGAGATTGAGACAGCCTCTGCAGACTTGTTGAAGACTCGACATTCAGTCCTGTGCTATGTATGCTACGCCACGTATGTACCTACTGAATGAATTGTTCAAAGCCACCAGTCCAAGCACGTGTTATTACCTAGCATTTACACGTTGCATGTTGCTCTCGGTCTAGTCTCTTTTGGTCGAGTTTCCGTCTCGCTGATGCCGTCATGCCCCGTCCCCGCCCAAGGCGTACGTAAAGTGGTGTGGCTTGGTTGCATATCTTCAGCACAGCCCCCAACAGGCCATTAACTAATATAAACGCGATCCGTCAGTCGTCACTAATAGATATAACAGAGCTGCGCGCTTTGTGAAAAGTGGCGATTTCTCCGCCGCGTGTGCGAGCTGACTGACAGGTACCTGAGATATGGAGGGCGACCGGTTAAGAACGCCGGCCCTTGGTACATACCTACCCTGCTGGAAGAGATGAGACTTGGTAGGACGGTCTTACTAGACCTCTTTTTCCACCCTTGGGATCATGGCTTATCGACTCGTTCAATGAATATGCATGATCGTGACGCGTAGATTGTACTGTGTAGCGCACCAAAGTCTCGACCCAGGAGGTTGTTCTCATGACTGGCTATAATTCCTAATGATTGCTTCCGTCATCGTCACCCTCTAACTCTGGTGACCCCTGCTCAACAATGAGATTGCCCGATTTGCCAATCGCCTCTCCCATTGTGACTGTAGTGCTGGGCTCGTATACTACGCGTGGCAGCGTCGACGCTATTCGGAACCTATATTTGTGTTCATAGCCTGCTGGCGGGGCCACCGCCGCCGCTGCCTCCGAAGCACCGTCGCTATCCTTCACTTCCTGCAGCCTATCGTAGCACTCCACAAAGGCGTACATCTCCTCAAGCGACGCGTCCTGGGGGAATCTCCTGATGACTCGTCCTGCCGTCGCGAACTCATCGGGCATCTTGAGAGCCACACGCACAACATTCTTGTCCGTAGCTGGCGGCTCCGGCAAAATCTTGGTAGCTCGCCAGTGTTTCCACTGCTGACACAGCTTCTCCAACAACGCCGCTTCTTCGGCTCTTTTCCGAGCCATGGCCTCGGATGCTTCAGCCATGGCCGCAGCTTCCTTCTTTTGACGAGCCCGCTCTCTGTCAATGGCCAGGGATCGCTCATAGGCCGAATCTTGCTCGTTACGTAGGCTCCTAGATACTTCTTGAGCAGTCCGCTCCGCTCGCACCCCGTCCAGATCAGAACCGTATTTTGCGACCGAGTTTTGGAGTTCCGAGAGGTATGTCGATGCAGGCATGGGGCCGACGAGGCGCTTGACGATGCCCATGCGGGTGCTGCCTTCTTTAGGTGTTAGACACACCAAAGCGGTAAAGGGAAACTTGGTGCACGCATATTCCGAGGCCACCTGATAGGCCTCCGAGTCTAGAACGTTCCCTCCCCACAGTATAATGTTGTTGGTAGGATTCTTGAGGTAATCCACCACGCCTGGCGCCAGCAACGTGTCTCGAATGAAGGATACTGTGTCGTCGTGTTCTGGCGATAGCAACACGACAAGAAGAAACTTGAGCTCCTTCTTGGCTAGATCATGAGCCTGCGCAAACCCACCCTCGTAAAAGGGAAGCTCGCTTGTCCCGTATTCTTCGTCAAACTCGCGCTTAAAGCGAGCGGCAGTATCGCGGGGCATGAGCATCCGCCGACCACTTGTGTCCTTGAATCCTGACGTCATGCGACTGGTGACGGCTCGTGGTCGAATGGATGATGGCAAAAATGATAGAATGTACCAGAATGCACGACAAAGCGTCGATGCCGCTCGCCAACCCAGGCCAAAGGGGGCAAGGAGAAAGCCTATGAACCATGGAGATTGGTGTGTGATGGGCGCTTGCGGAACGATTCTCGGAGCTGGATCGGTGCGAGGTCGGCCACCTGGTCTCGACGTGAAGCTCTCAGAAGCGAACAAGCTCTCTTGTAGGTTTTCGTGTCGTGCTGTCGTTCTAGGTACTTCCTGTTCGGCTAACGCTTCGGCTACAATGTCAGGCCCTTCGCCGTCAAAGAACTTGGCGATTGCGATCTACTGACGACATCAGCCACCACGTCTGTCGGAATGCATCATAAATGAACGCGGAAAGAGTCACTGATAGATCAAGCTCCTTACCTGGACATTCCATTGCGACCTCTGCAGCAGGGCAATGGCCTCTGGCGCTTCTTGGTTGGTAACCTGGGTGTACTGCTCGAGAGCTTCCTGTTGCGTTGGGGACAGATGTCCTGTCCTATCTGTTGTGTCGGCCATGGCTAGAACTTGGGTCGCGGCGCGACGGGCGTGTCTGAGGTGTGGAACTTCAGCGCAGGATCATGTGCGCTGACTGAGTGCGATGTATTTTCTGTTGAATCTCGATTTCAGGATTTCCGATATGACAGTGTGTGTTGTCGTAAGATTCCGAGGTTGTCGATGGAGAGATGCTGTGTCAAAGTTGGCGCAGCTCGGGCGCGTCGAGCGAGATGTCACAAAATAGTGGATCCTCAATCAGCCTCTAACCTCCGGAACAACTTGATCCAATCGATGGAGCTGTACTCCGTATCCTCTACGATGGAAGAAGCAGAAGCATCTCATAGAACCCATCCTGCGCTGACTGTCTTGAAAGCTCTCTTTTTTTCACGGGGCCCCGGCGAGGGAAACAAGTTCTTTTATGGTTTGCAACACACCCTTACGGTTTACCCCTTTGTTCTCCTCTCGGCGTGATCCACCGCGATGGCGGCAGATCTGAGATAAGACAAAGCTTCCAGCTGAAAAGCATTCCATCGGCGTGCAGGTCAAATCAAGCAGTCAAAGAGCACGCATACAGAGGTTCCAGGCCGAGCTTTCGACCCCCTACTCAGGTACTGTAAACACGGCACTCTCGTATTAGGGATACTTCCTCTCACGTTACAAATTGCCCTTCACATCTCCGCATGGAGGTCGCATGCAGGTTCGAAGGTGTGGCCTCTCAACCAGTCAGAGAACGCAACAAAGCCTCCGCCCCGCCTCTAGCGTCGAGAAAGACGGACTATGGCTCCGTCCGTCAACTTCCCAAGCCGTCCCGTCTCCATGTCCATCTCCTCTGCGGCTCTGCCATCGCCGTGTCCTTCGCCCGACTCCCTTCGCCGATCTCGACTCCCACCCGTACGCACCATTATTAATATCAGGTCAAGACGTCTCTCGTCACTGCATCTCCGTATATGGGCGCGAGGCCCCGGCATCAATTGAGCCATGGCAGATGACTGCTACACCAAGGTACCCGCTATCCGCCCGTCCCTCATCATCGTGATCTTTGATCCACTGTAGCCTCACCCCCGCCATCTTGCAATGGCGACCCGACGATTGCCCGCTGCCGGTCCCCAGCAACACGTTCTGACTTGTCGCGAGCACCCGCTGATGTGATGTAGACGCCGTAAAGTCGACCACAGGAGCTGGATCCGGCCTCCTCGCCGCCTGATTAGGTAGACAATGGCGGCTTTGCGATTCGCATCGTCAGATCTTCGGCGCCCAGCCGGCTCTTCCCCAAGGCCAAAGGGGCGCGGTATGGCAAACCCGACAGACTTTTCCTTCTTCTTCAGTTCTTATCTTCAGGGGAACGTACTCGACTGACGTTTGCCATTGATCTAGCCGAGAACCGAGAAACGCTCTGTCGAAATGTCCTTATCTACGGCCATTGTCGATACGAAGACCAAGGCTGTACGTTCTCTCACGAACAGAATAAGAATAACGCGAACCACACAGATCTGTACGTGTTGGAGACTCCGGGATGGCAGACGCGATATTAAGCAATGCAATATGCGCGACTTTGATCCCTCTTGCTATTCTACACATGTCTGCCTCACATTTTCAAGACAAGGCGCGTACGCTGACTTGTATGGCGACTCAGATCACGAAAAGCTCTCAATGTCGAATCTCCATCTTTCACTCCCTCCAATCTGCAGAACTCGGCCAAGAAAGCTACCTTTTCCACGCAAGCCGCAAATGCGCCGACGTTCACACCCAGAGGCCTGGCAGGTACGAATCGAATCGATATATCGGTCTTTTGGTCACGGCACGAGACTAATCACATGATCAATTAGTTTCACCGGCAGCGAAAACAGACGCAGAGACCGCTCTGTTCAATCCTGCCGCCATACGTGAATTTACTCCCCGCTTCGAATTAACCGCACAGGTATGGGCATGTGGTGATGAGGGGTCTTGGTGCGTGGAAGACTGACCTCCTTGATAGGCCACAACGAATGGCTCCAGCCAGGGCCAGGACGGGACCGTCAATTACGACCCATTTTCAATGACCGCTGTCGGCCAGACTCTCCCTGGTACTCACTTCAATCCATATGCTGACGAACATGCCATGGCTAGCGCCAGTGCGGGCTATTTTCCGGCCTCTGGTGTCTTCGCTCCTCCTCTTCAGCCTCTTCAGCACCATTTATATGCCCCCATTGGCCCTCACAGAGATGACCTCATGCCGTACCACCGGGTGGCGCACGATTTCTTCCTACCGGACAAACTACGGGAGGAGATGCAGAAGAAATCCGAGGCGGCACTGCAAATTATGCCCAACTCGCAGCTCCCTCAAATGGAAAACTATCACTCCCTCGTTCCCCTGGATACGACGCATAGAAAAAATGCCAATATATTCGGCTATCCCAGCTGGATTTATAAGGCTGTTTCTTCCAAGACAGGTAATCTATACTGTCTGCGCAGATTGGAAGGGTTTCGGTTAACAAACGAGTACGCTATACGATCTGTCAAGGAGTGGAGGAAAATCGACAACGCCAATGTGGTAACGATACACGACGCATTTACAGCACGCGCTTTCGGAGACAGCTCCCTCATATTTGTGCAAGAGTACCACCCCCTCTCAAAAACCCTCGCCGAGGCCCATCTTGTAGCAAATCCTGCCTCTTGTACAGGACAGGGGACGCGCTTCCAAGCAAAGACGCCCGTGCCCGAAACGGTTCTGTGGGGATACATTTCGCAGATTGCAAACGCGTTGAAGTCGATTCATTCGCTCAACCTGGCCGCGCGATGCATCGACGTCACGAAAATCATTCTCACCGACAAGAATCGTATTCGACTCAATGCGTGCTCCATTCTCGACGTGGTTCAGTTCGAGGTGCGGCGTCCTGTCCAAGAACTTCAGCAAGACGATTTTGTCCAATTCGGCCGCACCATGCTCTGTCTGGCGACCACTGTTCTCCCCGCTCAACTCACCAACCTCAACGCCTCCATCGAGCAAATGAGTCGCTCGTATTCCGTCGAACTCCGCGATACTATCATCTGGCTCCTCACACCCGCCCAACCCTCCGGCTCAAAGGGCATCGAAGAGTTCATCCGAGGCGTCGCCGGCCACATCATCAGCACCCTTGACCAAAGCCAACACCAAGCCGACGAACTCAATGCTGAATTATTTCGCGAGCTGGAAAACGGCCGCATTGCCCGCTTGCTCGTCAAGCTTGGCACCATCAACGAACGCCAAGAGTTCGACGGCGACAGGGCCTGGTCCGAAAACGGCGAGCGCTACATGTTGAAGCTATTCCGAGACTATGTCTTCCACCAAGTAGACAGCAATGGGAACCCGACCCTCGACATGGGCCACATGCTGCGCTGTCTTAATCGATTAGATGCCGGCACTGACGACAAGATCTGCCTGACCAGTCGCGACGAGCAGACGAGCTTCGTCGTCAGCTACAAGGAATTGAAGAAGCAGCTAGCGAATGCATTCGGCGAGCTGCAAAAGAGCAGTAAGTCGGGTAGGGGTGTCTAGCAGGCCCTTCATACATCGACGCCGACGCGGCGCTCAAAGAGTGCCCATATGTAGGTGTGGACGGGGGTGCGCGCGAGAACCAGATATGGGCAATGCGACATGTTTCTTACTACAAGTTTGAACGACCTGAATGAGCACCTCACGGTTTGGCGAACGATAGTGGCGCCGAGAAGAGACAGGTCTTTTTTTTTTGGCTACAGAGTGCTACCGAGGTATGAATCTCAGAGCTCGGCCGGTTTTCGAGAGACGCAAAGAAAGACTTCCAAGAAGAAAAAGAAGGATAAACAAGACCCAAAAAAAAGAGGAAAAGAAGAAAAACAACGCGCAATAAGGCGTAGACACGCTCGAGTGATGTACACTGATGAGTGATGGAGAGCTGTTCCATGAGCGGGATTCGATCAAGCGGTATTAGGGAATCAGCCCGCAAGCCAGCGTAGTAGTGGTTGTAACCTACATGACCATAATAAACTCCTGTGAAATAAGACTTCATGTTAAAAAAAAAAGGTCATGTCTATTTGAGTGATGAAGGAAAGGGGCGCGCCCATGTATCGCATCCCAGGCATGATATGTACATCAATCCACTATTCATTACTTCATATAACATCCATAGCGGCCCAACATATCCATCCCACTTCTCGCTGCTCACTTTTTGAGCTTCGAGCTGGCCCCATGCGCTCTGCATTTCATCCCGTCGACGTGTTTGCTTTCTCGTTGTCGCCCATCCTCCTGTTGGGGTTCGCAATGCAAAGCAGATACACGGGAGGTCCATGCCGTACCAGCAAGCTCCTGCCGCAGCGCCCTCTGAGCGAACACCACCTCGGTACATCAGCTTCGCAGCACGAAGCGCTGATACGAGGCTCTTTGTGGAACAATTCATGAAAGAGCCTCGGAAGATCGGGTATGATATATATATATCGTTTTTAAGAAGGTATTCTTCGGGGTATTTATTCTTCAGGCGCTGCAAAAGGATTCGCAATCTGTTCACTTCCATCCACAGGTGTAATCACTACGAGAAGTGTCCCCCGCGCGACAACGAGCCCAAGTGGTCGGGTTGCTTCGTTGCCTTCTTCATCTATCAGGGCCGGCATCGTTAGCATAGCATTTCAAGGCTCCTTCAGGGCCGAGATCGAAATTTCACATCCGACAAAGAAAACAACATGGTATGGGCAGCCCACATATTGAAAGTGAAGACACCGCATCTTGGCGCGCCGACAATGTAATCGTGGCAAATCAAATCCAAAAGGCAAAAAAAAAAAGAGAAAAAAGGAAAGAAAAAAGGGCGACTAACCTCGCACAGTCTCCTTCACCTCATCCAGCACCAGATTCATCAGCGCATCATAGCCCTTCAGCGTCCCTGTAACTTCCCGGCCTCCGTTGAATTTGACCGTGATTTCCTTATCCATGTACTTGGCCAAGTCGAGGATGTTTTCCTTCTTAGGCTTCTCGGGCTTGTCGCCGCCTGCGTTGCCTGCGCCGCCTCCGCCTCCTCGTCCACCGCCGCCGCGGCCACCGCGAGAATTACCGCCGCCTCTGCCACCTCGGTGGGCGGGCCGGTCAGACATGTTATGTTATCTGATTTGGGGGGGGGGAAGGATTGCTGTGCTCGTAAGGCGAATGAGAATTGGCGCGCGAGAGGGGTGATGGGTGCACAGAGAGAGACGTTATGCCGAGAAGAGCGACGTGGTTTGACGAAGTGGTGAAGGTGGCTGCTGGAAGCTCGAGTTCTGGAGAGGGCGTTGGTTTGTCTGGTGTTTTCTGAATGGGGATTAGCGCGGCGGGTGGTAAGCTTGGCTGGCCACTGGCCAGTGACGACTCACGAGGCGGGGAGCTCGATGCTTCTTCAATGCGGCCCGATGTGGGGAAGTGCGTAAGGAAGCATTTATGTATGATTTGTTTGGAATAAGATGGCACGATTCACGAATGAGTCATGCTCTATGTTTGGGCTGTAGGGGCCTTGTGTGTCTGCTCTTTTTATTTTCTTGTTTTTACTGATAAATTTAGAGCACTGTTGAGCCCATCAGGATGCTTGTTCGCGACCTAGTCAGTCACAGAGAATGGCATCACCCTAGACCCCAGCTCAGGTAATTTGGTGAGAAATTCTAGCATCTACATCAGCGAGAACAGCACGCGGCGAACCGGCGACAAATGTCTGCACTGAGTTGTTGTTAAAGTTCCGGAGAACGGTGAGTTGCCACGGCCCACGGTGGAAATGCTCTGTGCGGACTGCGGGTGACAGGACGGAGTCAATCACTCGAGCTTAATACAAGCTGTCAACATCAAGGATCCTATCCCGATGAGTCTAGCGGTCAAGTTGGCGACAGTCTACTCAATCAATTCTGTCATCTCTTTTGCTTGGAGGCAAACAAGATGGCGCTGAAACTTCGAGTGTTCCTTCGTCGGGTAAAGCAAACACTAGGTAACGAGATCAAGGACTAGACCCGTGAGGCACCGAGGAAGCTACGCGACCCTCGTGTGTGTTTAGGTACTCGACATGATATGCCCAAAAAGGCAAGAGGCAAGAGAGCAAAAGGATGAACGAGGTCACAAAACGCAACATCTGCGATCAATGCGTGCCTGATGCACGCGCTGTGACGAGCGATTCCAAGAGTGGCTTCTCAAATCGAGCAACCAGCCCTACCGTGGAAGTCATCGTGCGTCTGTTCTCGATACACGAAGTTCTAAAGGCCTGGTTGGTATTGAGGTCGCTCCGGTATAAATCGCCTAGCTTTTGACGAGTTCGGGTGATGAAAATTGTAAGTTCTGCTGAGTAGAGCTTCAAACGGTTCCCAGTCTTGGATGAGCCATGTGGACTCGACTTGAGAACTTTTACGTAGAAGGGTTGGGGGTCTTGGCTATCAGAAGCTCTGGAAAACATGTCATGGCCACGAGCCGTAATCGAAAATCGCTCAGTCTGATTGAAAGGATCTGAGAATCGCGAATATCCTGGAAACCCGTATTCCAGTCTTTGTTGATCGCAGAGGTCGCTGAGATGGGTTGACACATGTGAAGGAAATCAACGGCGGGTGGCGACAAGTCACATGATGCTGATTCATCCGTTTCACGGGCGCAAGGGAGGGGCGCATCTATGTAGGTACTAGTAGCTTCCAACTGTCACACTGCCACGGGTCCAAGTGACACAACGGCGGGAAAAATTTGACAAAACTTCGAACCTCGACTTTGCGCGCGTCATCTCGACCCACCGTCACTACCAGACCTCACCATCTTGGAACTTATGACATACGACGCCGACACATGGCATGCGACATACCGTTCTCCATACGACATACGACATACGGCATATGATCCGACATTAAGAATCGAGCATCGAGCATCGAGCACCGCAACTAACAACCGCGCCTTCATCCGGAGTCTGGCCAACACAAAAAACACACGCACGGCGCGAGAGGCGAGGCAACAGCAGGCCTAGCCCCCGATGGCCAAAGCACAGCCTGCTGCTCCATTCGTGGCAGGCTCCGACGAACGAAATCCTCTTCAAAAAACACATGCGGCCGCCGAGCATGCCGCCTTAATACAGTCCCGCGAGACCGGAGTTGTGCTACCGGACGATGACCTCCGTTCGAGCGGCAAAGTCAAAGCATTGCCCTTTGCCAAGTCCTGGGTCCACATGCTGGCTGGAGGGTGCGTCGTCTTCGTCCCCTGACATGGTTCTCGTTTCGATTCTGGCAGACCTCTGTGGGATATAGCTGACAGCAACTGCGTGGCAGAGTCGGAGGTATGACTGCAGCCACAGTCACGGCGCCGCTCGATGTGCTCAAGACGAGGTTACAATCCGACATCTATCAAGCTCAGCTGCGCGCTGCGCGACTAGCCAAGGGCCAAGCCACGGCAGGACTTAACCCAGCGAGGGCGGCAATGTACCATCTGAGGGATACGCTGGACATTCTGGGCACGGTATACCGAAACGAAGGATCCAGAGCTCTGTTCAAGGGCCTTGGCCCCAATCTCATAGGCATTATCCCTGCCCGAAGCATCAACTTCTTTGTCTACGGGAACGGCAAGCGCGTCATATCCGAGTACTGGAACCGCGGCCAGGAAGCGCCCTGGGTGCATCTGATGGCGGGTGTGGCTGCCGGAGTGGCCACATCAACGGCAACGAATCCCATCTGGATGATCAAGACACGGCTGCAGCTCGACAAGAATGTATCGGAGCGCAGCGGCGGCGCCATGCAGCGACAGTATCGCAACAGCTATGATTGCGTGCGCCAGATTATCCGCGACGAGGGTCTACGGGGCTTATACAAGGGATTGAGTGCCAGCTATCTCGGTGTGGCCGAGTCGACGCTGCAGTGGATGTTGTACGAGCAATTCAAGGCATCGCTTGCCCGACGAGAGGAGCGAATAGAGCGTAGCGGGAGGGACAAGACGTGGTGGGATCACACGGTGGATTGGACCGGAAAGGGGGTTGCCGCGGGAGGCGCAAAGCTACTCGCGGCTGTTTTGGCGTATCCTCACGAGGTAAGTGAACCATTGCTTCATCCACTTTGTTGCCAATCGCTTGCATTTGGAAAGGGAGGAAGAGCGCACAATGCTCATATGTACGAGCCGAGAAAGATGTGTATGACATGGCGGCTAACCCGATGTGCCTCGCAGGTCGCCCGTACTCGCCTTCGGCAGGCACCCGCAGACGGCGGTCGTCACCGATACACAGGGCTAGTTCAATGTTTTAAGCTCGTCTGGAAGGAGGAAGGATTCATCGGACTCTACGGCGGCTTAACACCACATTTGATGCGAACGGTGCCGAGTGCTGTCATCATGTTCGGCATGTACGAGGGTATCCTCCGATTATTCAACACGCCTGCGTAAAACGCGCTAGGCGCCGAATTGTACACTACAAAGTCATCCAGAGCCAGGCGACAACGAAGCGAGCGCGGTCCCAACCTGTTGGATGTGCCACTCGCGTTGTGCACTTCGCACTCTTATCTTGTGCGAATGCATCCATTTTGTATACTACCAGGGCTCAAGGCGGCAGCGATTATCATCAATAGAACCCGCCGGGAAAGAGGGGGGAAAATATAGGCAAAACAATGGGATACACGTCTGCGCATGACCTGTAAGGACTCGGGGTTTTCTTCCACGGGAGCGGTAGGCAGAATCGACGTTTTCTCTTTCTTTGTTGTGCATGGCATATGCACTGGGATGGATAGAGTGCTGTATTATGTATACATATACTCCGTACATATATATATATACTATGCGAGGCCTGAATGGGGTCATCTGAAATGGGACAGAGGATTATGTACCACTCACGAATCACAATCACGTTTTTCGTACCATTACCCAAGCTGTCGGTACATGTATCAGCTTCCGGGATTGTGCATATTACGTACCTAGGTAAGGTAGTCACTGGAGGTGGGCGCTGTATTGCCGGATGGGGCCCGTTTCGTCTTTGCGTTCGATTTCTCCAAGTTTTTTTTTTCGAGCTTTGTAATTCTAAGGTCCCGACGCTTCGTAGTTCCCAAGTGAAACTATTAGCGAGCCCTGGATTCTACTTGTCGACTTTGGAGAAGGTAGCAATTCCAGAGGACGTGCCTCGTGCGACATGCCTCAGGGGAGCAGCCCTACGTGTTCAGCTGGAATGCCGCGTCCATGCGGCAAGGTTGTACATATATATTATATACATTCGTTATGTACCGTAGGATGGATAGGGGCTTGTGTGGTCACGTGGTGTGCTCGAGGATACGAAGTATTCGCATGTGAAGAAAACCTTGAGACGTCTGGGGCGATGGGAGAGAGAGAGGGGCCATTGTGATTGGTGTGTACTCCTAAGATATATGTGTGTCGATGAGATTGAGGCATATACATACAGAGTAGTATACGGAGTATGGAGTATGTAATTAAAACGTGTCTACGGAGTATGCGTGATGAGGAAATATATTGTGTGATTTGTGTAATGATACCTACCTACCCGTGCATGCAATCAATGAGTGGCAGTGTAATAAATCATACGTAGAGATAGACTTCCTTGGCTAAAATCGCTCACCGTACGTGTAACCTACCCCCATCGCTGCGCAGATGCACGCACGTCTTGCGGACTCTTGCCCGTGGAGACGGCTCGATGTCTCGGTTCGGTGGGCGGCGTTGCAGCGCAGACACCCGTTGCGTTTTCTGGGGTCCAGGATGGATGCGGAAGTGCGGGAGAGGATTACACCTATCGATCTGCTGTGGGGGTTGATGTCTCGGGAGAGAGGGAATGGCCCGAATGGGTGCGAAGGGTGCTCGTTCGTGGGATGTTTGTTGATCATGATGGGGTTGAAGACTGGAGTGGTGTGCACTGTGTAGTGGTGATGGGTGACCGTGCTATACACAAGGTAGGTATGTATTCCGTAGACGCATTGGCTATGGAGTATGTACATGGTATAGATGTATCATGTATGTATGTACTCTGTGCGTGCCTACATATTATTTATCTGCTGGTGTCGTTGCAGCGGAGGGCAAGCCGTTGGTGTGAAGTTCATAGGTAGGTACCGGATGGGAAAAGGGGCCTGACTCGGAAGACGCAGGATGGCATATTTGCTGGATGGGGCGCATGGTGCGACTGTTATAATTACGAGGCAGAAGATATGTACATACCTATGGATGGGTTCCAGCCTCCAGGTGGTGCGGCAGGGAGTTCCCGAGATGGACGGCGTGAGGCGAGGCAGGGGGGCGGAAGTGGTTGATTGGCTGGAGAGGATATCTTTGGATGAAGAAGGCCATGGGACTTGAGACAATCGAGGTTGACCGTTGCACCCAGGGGAATCTTCGGGACCACGATAGTTTCGACTACGGAGTAGGTAATAACTAATAGGTACCGTATGCTCACGGAGTAATAAGACACGACTGTACAGTGTAAGGAGTAGTTGTGCCTACGAATATACTCGTGGGTGAGGTAACTTTTTAAAAAGAACACCCACTATGTATAGATGTGCGTCTGCTTTATTTAGTGCCTCTTCGTGCGTGTACCTTCTAGATACGGAGTACATTATGTGTCGCGACTCGCGGGGTTCTGGCGTGTGTGGTTCCATGGGTTGGATCTATTGCATGAGGCTTCCACGTTGTGCCTTTGCTTCCGATTTCTGTTTCTGTCACTGTTTCTGTCGCTGCTTCTATTTCCACCACTTGTTCCACGCCATCTTTTAGCTTTCTCCTTCTACGCCCCTTGTACTCCGTACGCTAGGGAGAAAAGAAATCGGTCCAAGTACAAATCAATCGCGGTCCAGGCCCACATGGGCCGTTCTAACTTCTAACTTCTGGTTGCTGGCCTACTCCGTACCTAACCTAGGCCCCGTTCGCGCCCTTTTGAATATCTTGAATTTGCGCAAGCTTTTTGTGCCAAAGTGACTATGCAGCCAAGCCGCTAGTAGGAAGCT
>SRRH01000052.1:0-88328 GCA_018361025.1 Claviceps aff. purpurea
CCTGTCCTAGGGTTTTTCCTCTATGGGTCATCATGTAGAGGTTCTAGAACTGGGCAAGCTCAGGCCAGCCTAGCTAGTGTATTTAAATAATGTACATACATTATACATAGTATTCCCACTTTCCCACAAATTGGGGGCCCACAAATTGGGAAACTTAGCTCTTTAGTCAAACATACACCCACCATGTGCCCCCAAATTGCTTAATATAAAACGAATTACCGGGAACATTCATCAACAAGCCCGCGTATCAACTTCATATTTGTTTGCCTCTCTTTAAATTTCACGTCCTTTTCTCTCAGTCAATTTTCGTTATGTCTACAGTCTGCAGAATTGTAGCCGCTTGTCTCGATTTGATTCTAGGCGTTATCGTCGTGTTCTTCACAACGCGCACCAGCGACACACGGGTGAGGAACCACCAATGTGAGTCGTCATTTAATGGAAGACGCGCTGGTCGGTCTCTGCTTTACCACTGTGACCGACAGCCAGTCTCTTGCCCCTTCGGACGCGGCGGAACATCTTGTACAGCCTCACGACAATTTAACTCCAACGAGCTGTAGGTATTGTCCAAATTGACCACCCTTTCCGCCGACATAACATTTCGGATTGCTGCAACCCTGACCATGACGTCTGCGACAAAAACCGCCGTCCCGTTTCACTTGAGCGCCTTATGACCCAAGCGGTACCGGCCACTGCTCTGGCCCGTGATACACTATTGTTATTATTTGCACTGCCTTGAACTGTGCCGCCTTCCTCACCGTTCCCAGGGCTTCGCTGTTGTGTCGGAAGGACCCCGTGTAAATGGTCTTGAGACGCGTGACACTCATAATCGCAAGAATCACACTCGTAAACTCGTGCTCGTCGTTTGAGTAATGATAATTATATGTATCAATTTTCAAGGTCCGCAGGTTGGGAAACGTGGCCAGAAATTGCGGCAGTGGCAGATCGTTGTCATTTCCCGGAAAGAGCGGGAAGTCAAGGTGATAGCATCCCAGCGTATTAATACTGGGAGTCCCGCGGAACCAGTCATAGCCTTTCAAATAGCGAGCACGCGAGTCTCCGGTAGACAGAGAACTGATGTCCAGATTGGGCATGGGAAAGACAATGTCAAACGATGTCAATTGTCTGTTCTCGATCGAGTTGGAGAGCAATGTTCGAGCTCTGTCGGGCAAGATACACATGCCGCTATTCGACCTCACGGAACGCAGATTTCGGAACTCCGAATATCGGGCCACGTCGGAACTTAGCCATGATCAACTTGGGCCAAGACCGTGCCATCTCACCTGCAACTTGGGCGACGAGTCTACGGACCTCTCCCTATGTGCCTCGATTCCTGCCGTATACATCTTCCACGCATACTCGTCTTGCTCCTTCAGCTGTGCAATTTTCCCCACACGAAGATATCCCTAGGTCGGGTCTAGTTAGTGAACAGGCGCAGGCCACAAATGACTTAGGCGGGACTTCTAAGTTCTTACATCGGGGAGTCGAGGAGCCAGTTCCAAAATCCATTCCGCATCCTTCATAGAGTGGTCGAGTTTACCCAGTGCCTCAAAGGTTGCAGCTCGAGATTCCAGGGCCTGGATATGGTACCCGTTGTCGCACTTGCTGAATATCCTACCAACATCGCAATGACAAGTATACCTTGCTTCCCGGAAAATCGAGCCCCTTTGGACAGCTACCTTACCAAAATCTTTACACATGCATCTATCTCGTTTGACGCCTCTTGCGCAGGGACAGCTTCGCATGGCCTGTTTTTGAGGATTGTGAAAATGTCAGGCTGGTAGCTTTTTCACGCACCGTCGAGCGCTGCCGCGACAACTCACCTTGGTGAAGAGTACCAAGGCACGCTTGTATTTCTTGGTCGTGTAAAAGTTGCGACCAGACTCGATCTGATCAGCCATCGTGGGCTCAGGATCCAAAGCACGGGATAAAGACATGATCTGTTTGGAAAGCTTGCGAAAGCTGCGCATAGGCACCGACATAGTGGCGGATGTTGTCTTGATGGCGGACGAACACAGGCACGCGAATGCAAGAGGCATCTAGGCTAGACTGGTGTTATGTATGTATTCACGAATCGCATCACATACAACGCCACCGCGTTAGAATTCTGTACATACAGTACATACCTACTCGTGGCCCGTGGGCGTGATCTTTTGAACACGAGTACATGTATAATGAGGTATGTATGTACCTATGTATGTACTTCCCAAACCCACCACATTCCTCCATCTTTACGCAGTAATAAACGCACCTCAACGGGCATATTACACGTCCCTCCAATGGCGTAAGTGCGCGATCCAAAAACATCACCAACTTCATTGCTCGCTCAATGACCTACGGAGCGATCTCGCCGGGTCTTTCCGCACTGAATCGAAAGTCAGTTCAAAGTTGAAACACACCTCGGGCCGCCATCTGCCAGCTCCCTGCCATGACTCAATGCAGATGCGTTCCCCGAAGCCGGTCCGCGTTTTTCAAGAACTGGGCGCCGGGAATGATTTCTCTCGGCGCCAGGTACTGTCAACGCACAATCGCGCCAAATTACGATGCAAGTCGGGGGACCGAATAGTATTAGGACATAAACAACTTTAACAAAACACAACTTGAACGTAAAACAAACGTGTTTAGAAAGGATCTCGCGAGCTAGTCTTGTTGTTCTCGCTTGCTGGATAGCTTCGCTCATCTGACAGAATCTTGGGCTCGATGGAGCGTCTAGTAGGGCCTCGCGATGACACAGTCCCAACGACCAATATCATATGTCCAAATCGACCACGCCCGCTGCCGACGCAACTCTCGAGTCGCTGAGAATCAAATTGCAGCGCCTGCAACGTCGCCGTTCTCTTTCGAATGAGCTCCGACGCCTACTGCTCCAGGAAAATCGGCCAGGGTGGTGGTTCAGGCCTAAAGAATATTTCAGTGCCCTTGCTTTGCACCACCTCCTCCAGCCTGGGGAACTCATGCCATGAGAGATCCCTCGTATAGATGGTCTTGAGATGCGTTACTCTCAGAATCTCAAGGACCAGCTTTATAAGCTCGGTGGATTCGTAATGCCTAGAAAAAATTGTCAACGTCCGCAGGTTGGGAAACGTCGCCAGAAATTGCGGCAGTAGCCGGCCCTCTTCGTCTTCGGGATCGAACGAGAACAGAAAATCGTGGCATCCTAAAGTGTGGATTGAGGGACTGCCGCGCAACCAGTCGTAGCCTTTCAAATGGCGAACACTCGCGTCCGCAGTCAGGCGCTCATTGATGTCTTTCGTGGGAAATACAATGTCGAAGGAAGTCAATTTCTCATTCTTGATAGCGTTGGAGAGCAACGTTCGAGCTCTGTCGGGCGAGATCCACATTCTCTCTGACCTCAGAGAACGCAAATTCTGCAATTGCGGTTGCGGGAGAACGCCTGAATCAGTGAGTAGATCATGATTGCCACCGAAGATGTCATCATATTGTTCGGTATCGGGGGGATAGTCTAAAGTGAAATGAATATGTTGAAGTGAGTTCAGTGATGCCAGAAATAGAAGGGCCGAATACGTTCCTGCTTCGTCAAATCCTCGCCACATGTTCGACTGGAACATGAGGACTTTAAGATGTGGCCAGATATTTTCCAATTCTTTTCGCCAAATTGTCACGGGTTCCAGAGACAGATTTGATAGTAAAACGAAAGAAAGCTGTTCGAGCCTCGGAAAGGCGATGGAGAGAGGGTACTAAAGGACTCAACAAGTTAGATTCTCACGGTCACGAGAGCCCACCGACCACAAACATGTAGCGACAAACAAGAGGAAGAGGGAAAGGACGAGAAAGGCGGAATGAAAGCTTTTCCCCCGATGCTCTTTGGACCAGTCGGAGGAGGGGGGCACAGACTATAGGAAATAGTGGTCCTTGATCTTTCCAATCGCGCATGCGCAAAGTCTTCAGCTTAGGAAGAAGTGGTATTGATGGGACGCTGTTGTACCATTCCTGTGGAATTGACACGAGAGTGAGATGCTCCAAAGTGCTGGCAGCATTTTGGAGGAACGTGTGCGGGAATCCCCCGAGGAGGTCTGCCGGAGTATCGCGGAAATTTCCCGTAATGGAGACATTCCTGAGTCTGTCCCATATCTTCTCATGCGAAGGAAGCGTCAGTTCTCCTCGTAGCATATGGATATCCAAATGCACCAGGCGGGGTGATGCTTTGAGCAGCAGCGTCAACGCCGGTTGAGTGATCTTCACATATATCGGTATCACGATCTTCCTTGCACCTCCATCTCCTGCCCAGAGCAGCATCTTTCTCAACAGGTCCAAGCGTGGTATCTGTCTCTCGAACGTTTCGAATGTGATGTCTCTCCACAATGGGCTTTGCAGGGGGCTCGTGAGTGTGCGTTCCCATTGCTTGCAAACTCGGAAACAGCCACTATACCATCTATGACATCAGCCATATCACTTTCAAAACGAGCTGATGCTCAACACGAAAAAGAAAAAAGGGCAGAGATCAACGCACAGAATTTCCTTCAAATCCAGGTGCGAGAAGATGTGCGCGACAAGCTCGGCGGGCAGGCAAAGCGGATCTTGTTTGAGTGAGAACCGGTGGAAGAGTTTCTGGCCATCGTAAAGTTTCTGAGCTCCAACTTGTCAGACATCAAACGTGACCGCATCGAAATAGATTTTGGCGGAAGACCATGACTTCTCACCTGCAATTTAGCCGATGAGCCTGCGGCGGTCTCCTTACATGCCTCAATTCCAGCCGTATATATCTTCCATGCATAATGATACTTCCATTGCAGCCGTGCAATTCTCCCCATACGAAGGTATCCCTGGAGTCGAGTCTGGTTAGTCAAGGCCGCATGCCTCGAGACTCGAGAGGCTGAGGCTGGACTGCCTACATCTGGGAGTTGGGGAGCCAATTCCACCATCCATTCGGCGTAATTCATAGCCTTAAAGAGCTCACCCAAAGCCTCTAACGTGGTAGCTTGGAAATCCAGGGCCTGGAAATGGTGGAAATTGTCGCATTTGCTGTAATTTTTGCTAGCGACGCAAAAGCAATGATCCATTGCTTCTTTGTAGATTGAGCCCTCCCTGGCAGCGAGCCAGCCATACCTTTTGCATCTGCATCTGGGTCGGCCTCGTTTGACACCTCTTGCGCATGGGCATATTTTCATGGCCTGTATTTCAAGAAAAAAGGAGATGTCAACAAGATGACTTCTCTGAACGGTACTGCCACGACAACTCACCCTGCTGAAGAATCGTGACGCTTGACTGTATCTCTTGGCCGCGAAAGAGTGGCGGCCAGACTCGATCAGATCAGCCATCGTGGGCTCAGGATCCAAGGCACGGGATAAAGACATGATCTGTTGGGAAGCTTACGAAAGCCTAGCCTAGGCACCGACGTAGTGGCGGATGATGTCTTGATTGCGGACAACACAGGCACGCAAATGCAAGAGGCATCTAGTCTAGACCAGTCTTATGTATTCGCAAATCGCATCACATACAACGCCACCGCGTTAGAATTCTGTACATTACATACTCGTGGCCCGTGGGTGTGATCTTTTGAACACGAGTACACACATGTATAATGAGGTAGGTACCTAATGTATGTATGTACTTACCAAACCCACCCCATTCGCCTCATCCCCCCATCATTACGGAATAAACGCACCTCAACGGGCACTTAACACGTCCCCACCAACGCCCCTCCAATGGCGAAGGGGCGCGCCGCGTAGGCAATTTTCGCGATCCAAAAACATCACCAACTTCACTGCTCGGCTCAACGACCTACGGAGCGATCTCGCCGTGTCTTTTTGCAGCGAACCGACTTCCGATTGAAAATATTCTGCCTGCCCGCTGCTGACTCCCCGCCATGCCTCGAGATCCTCTCATCGGCCTCGTGGGCAAACCCTCCGCCGGGAAGAGCTCCACGCTGAATAGCTTGACAGATGCTTCCTCCAAAGTCGGTGCGTCTCTTTGTTTTGTATCAAACATCAAACCTTTCTTCCTTTCTTGGTCTTTCTCGGCTATACACGCTCCATAACATCGTCTTCATTGTTTGCAACTCACTCCGTCGTACTTATTGGTGTGCTTCCTCGTCCCCAAGGCGAATCATCGAATCAGCCCTGTTTTGCTCACTGAATCTTTTGTTCCTCCTACCCCAGGCAACTTTCCGTAGGCTCCATTCTTCTTTCATGTCCAAGCTCGTATTGGATCCTAGAACCACAAGACTCGTCATATGATAACATGAGTTTAAAAAGAGCCCTTGCGAGTTGGACTTCTCATCCCGCTTGCCACATCACCTCGATTCTTTGCTGACACAACCCTCGCGGACGCTATATTTCGTTTTGCACAGCTTCACGACAATCGATCCACAACGAGCGATAGGTTATCTTCAAATCGACTGTGCCTGTCGTCGACACAACGTCTCGGACCGCTGCAAACCAAACTATGGCGCTTGCGACAATGGCCGTCGTTCCGTCCCGATTGAGCTCCTCGACGTGGCCGGTCTCGTGCCCGGCGCGCATCAGGGCCGCGGCCTGGGCAACAAATTCCTTGACGACCTGCGACACGCCGACGCGCTGATCCACGTCGTCGACGCCTCCGGGACTGTCGACGCCGAGGGCAAGGAAACAAGGGGCTATGATCCCTCCGTCGACATCGCCTGGCTGCGGAGCGAGCTCGTGGCCTGGATCCTGGGTAACCTCATGCAGCGATGGGGCAGCGTACGCAGACGCCACGTAGCCGTCAAGGCCACCGCCGTGGAGACTCTCCAAGCGCAATTCTCTGGCTACGGTTCAACCGCTACTGTAATCGCCCGCACGCTCGATCGTGCCGCCATCAAGGAACCCCTTGAGCAATGGTCCGACGAGACCGTGGCGCACGTCGTCGACGCCTTTGTGGACGAGAAATTTCCTACCGTCATCGCTCTCAACAAGATTGATCATCCGGACGCGGACAAGAACATTGCCAAGATTGCTAAGATGCAAGATCCAGACACCTTGGTCCTCTGCTCGGCCATTTCGGAGATCTTTTTACGCAAAATGGCGAAGCAGGGTTATATCCGCTACGTCGAGGGCAGCGAATTCGTTGATACCCGGGACGATCTCATCGAGCAGGGTGATCCTGAAGGCGGCAACCTGAAGCCGCTCGACGACAAGAACCGAACCCGCATCGATAACCTCAAGGACATGGTTCTCTACCGCTTTGGCTCTACCGGGGTAGTGCAGGTATTGTCCCGCGCCGCGCAGCTGTTGGGCCTAGTCCCCGTGTTTCCCGTCCGCAACACCGCCACCTTTAGTTCCGGCGCCGCCGAGTCCAAGGCCGTCTTCCGAGACTGCGTCCTCGTGAAGAAGGGCCTAACAGTGGGGGATGTGGCCAGGAAGGTCATGGGCGATGCGCCAGTCGCCTACATTGAAGGTGTGGGGGGGTTACGAGTTGCCGAGGATGATTCAGTGGCTGTGGGCAAGAACGATGTGAGTTTTTTTTTTTCAGTTCTTTTTCATTTCTAGTCCGGTTTTTGCGGTGCTTCCATTGATATTATTCTGTCTTGCGTTGCATTTCCTTCCCGGCCTATGTCATGTAATTATGTTGCTATGTATTGCAGCAAGGCCAAACCCGCGGGTCGCGAACGATGCATTGTCTTGGGATATGAGTGTGAGCTGACCTCGACAACATAGATTCTATCATTTAAAGTAGGGCGAGCTTAGAAAAACTAGGTCTAGAGTAGGAGAATGGTGGAGAAAATGAATATCAGCGCAAGAAAGGGAACCGAGACTAAAACACAAAAACATAGCGCCTGCGTTGGGATGGGATGGAAAGCGGCGTTTTCGACCCTGTTAGACAAGCTAGTAGACACAAAAGACGAACTCGTCTGTTATCCTATTGACGAGCTTCCTTTCAAACTCATCTCGCACATCTATCGCAACCTCTCCACGGTACCTTGATAAGACCTGGCACTTCGTCAGGTATCTCGACTCGGATCACGTTCATACATTCGCTCTTTAGGCATGGGCAGAGATTCCTAAATGGGATGAAGGTCGGGGTCCTACGGCTCCCAGTCCAGATAGACTGTTCCTAGCTTCTCGAGGAGTTTATTCACGCACGATATTCTAGGTATCTGTAAAAAGGGTCTCAATTGGGGGGCTTGGAACTTGACCATTCAAAGTACGATAACAGACTTTGGCCATCTAGGGATCTCTGGAGGTTTCTGGCTTCTCTCTGAGACTCTGAGTCCTTGGGAAGCCTGCGCTCTTATATACATAATGGCTTCTGACAGAGTGAATCAGAGTGATCTCTTGTTCACCTTTTCCATGCACTTCATAAGATTGATTTTCCGTCATTTTGATGTCCTTAGCCTTCATCGGTCAGGACTCAGACCGTAGACGGCATACCTAGATCCAAACAGAGGTACCTACTCAAATTACCAGTGGAACGCCAGACTTCCGTGTTCGTACCTATCGGTTTGGCCGTCCATCGAAACTTTCTATACGGAGTACTGGGGTTCTTAAACTCACACAGCCGATTGAGCCGGGCCAAGACACATTACGAAGTATGTACATTCAAAATATGCGTGTGAATATGTACATTATGCACGGGGTATGTACCACGCATCGGGTGTCGCGACTCGTACACCCGTAACACAACCTGGGTAGTATAGATTTGTAAGTTGCGTGCATTCGCAGCCAATGTCGGAACATGTTTTGCCCTTCGTCTTCTCTGCACTGCCGAGCTGGACGGCGCAATTACCGACATCGAAGACAGTTGATCTGGGGCTGTCCGCGTCGTCGAAACATCAGGTTCGGCACCGCCAGACGGAGCAGATTGCAATTTGCATGTGCCACGCTCTCCAGGTTGCGTTGCCATCGAACGAGTGATGGAGCTGGTGACACCACGTCACACAATATTTAATCTGACTGAGTAAGCGGCATGCTGCCCTCCTTGGGATACTACCTAGTGATGCAATGGGTGTTGTCGTTTCCGCGCAAACGATTGGGGTATAAATAACGTCGACGACGACGACGACGGTGAAGAGGAAGCGACTCGCGAGCGACCGAACGCTGATCTTTCCGTATAACGCATCTCATCATCGCGAACTCGTCCATAAGAATCCAACGACGGACCAGACCAAGACACTCTAAATCAAGACGGTAGAATCTAGATACAGATGGCCCCTCCCAACCAGATTCTCGGCGAAAAATCGCGCGAGGTCCCCATGCGCGTCATCGTCCATGGCCTCCATCGAACAGGGTCCCTGAGCACCCGCACCGCACTTCATCAGCTTGGTATTCACAACTGCTATCACATGGCAGACGTTTTTGCAAACCTTGAAACAGATGCCGGCCTCTGGATTCGTGCCATGCAGAGTAAATTTGGCGATGCCGGCAAGGACGACAAATGGACTCGTGCGGACTGGGATAAGCTCCTGGGCGATTCGCAGGCCTGCGTCGACGTCCCATCGGCTTTCTTCACCATCGATCTCGCAGAAGCCTATCCCGAGGCCAAGGTCGTCATCCTGAATCGTGACCCAGAAAAATGGTACGAGAGCGTCAATGGCAGCGTAGCACCGAACATGAAGCCCACCTCGGCCATCCGCGCGCTTCAACATCTGTACCTGGCGACCCTGCTTCCTGATTTTCGCCAGTGGACTCGCTTGGTAAAGGCCATTTTCCAGTACTGCATACCCTTTGACCACGCCACTGAAAAGGACAAGGCCATTGCCTGGTACAACGAATCCTACCGACGCGTTCGGGAGGCTATTCCTGCAGATAGGCGCCTCGAGTTCTCCGTCAAGGATGGCTTTCGCCCGCTGTGCGAGTTTCTGGATGTGCCGGTGCCCACGGTCCGCGACGAACAGACGGGACAGGTGACGGATGCGCCGTTCCCACACGTGAATGACCGCGCATCCTTTGATATGCTGTTAAGAAGACGAACTGGGGAAAGGATGCGGAGGGCGAATCGTGTACTCTGGCAGCGCTTCTGTGAGGCCTTTACGGTCGCGGCGTTGGGCTGCGCAGGGTATTACGTATGGAAAGGCCGTTGGGGGGTGCGATTCTGGTAGAGGGCGACACGGAACTAGGCCAAGAAGGGCAATAAAGGGAGAAAGTGAAGGCTCAGAAGATGAGGCCAAAGAACAAATTGAAGGAAATCGGGGGGAAAGAGTGGGAAAGGAAACAGGACGAGTAATAGTGGGAGAGAAGGAGAAAGATGATGGCAACGAGTGGAACTCTAATTATTAACGAGCATGAGTGAAGGAACAGAACACACATATACCTACCCAAGACCATAATGCCTTACCTACATTGATTGAGCCAAATTAATGGACCGATGAGCTGAACGATTGCGCGCTCAATGTTTTTTGGCTGCATTCATGCGAAGACTCAAGACTCAAGAGTGCATTTCTATGCGTTCCTGTGTGTGTGTGTCTGGCTGGCTAACTAGTTTTTGATCCTCGAAGCCTGGAAGTTTGTGTGTACACTGTAATCATTGATCAAGATAATGTTGCAGACGCAGTAGACATGATTACGCATGCGGCATGTGAATCGTGATACATGTATGATGTCCGTCTCTTTGCATATATTGGTCGATGCGACAGACTACAGTTGATGCGAATGATGAATCATCCGATCAAGTTATCAACACACAGATTGAACTTTTACCCGATGCCTTCATGCTTGTGCGCACGGTCTCGGTATCAACATTGAGGAGAAAGCCAAATTTTTACATAAACAATGTAATAAGGCACTCTGATTTACGCATCGTACGAGGCCTGATCATGAGGGCTCTACACCACATGGAGCTTTAGAAAGTGGTAGGCGGGTGAGTATGTCACCGTCACGGGTGAAGCAACTGCACCCATCTGAAAACTTGTTGAGTGAGTTGTGGCCGAATGCATATGAGAGAAAACAAGAGGAACAAAGAATTGAGAGAGGGACCCGTTAATCTTTGTGCCCGTCCACTATTTGCAATCATGTACCTCACGTGGAAAGTAGAATCGGATCAAGTGACTGAAGTGAGGAGGAGCCAACAGTCCTTCCTTGGCTCCATGGATAACATTGTCGTAGGTTCTCCGTCTGAAGCGTCTCGCGGCTACCTACGGAGTAGATATACAGAGTTTAAACCCACTTTGATATCAGTAGGACTGTTGCAAAGTTCCGGAGAAAAGCAATCCGAGAAGGCACAGCCGCACAGGGGGGAAGCCTCTCAGGAATCGGGAAGGTTGTATGTAGCGCTTGTAGACGAAACAAGAGCTTACATTGCTGCTTTGCTTGTCGTGTTGTGTTTCCACAAAAGAAAGGGGAAGAAACAAGGAAGAAGAGGAGGTAAACAGAGGGCGGTCGACACCCTTCGCGATCGAGAAACAAGTCCGGACATGGCAAGACCGCAGTCCCGATTCCCGTGTCTGAGGACCACATTTTGATGCCTCCCATACGTGACCGCGTGATGATCAACTTGAGACGGAGACGACACCATCTCACCAGCAGTGTGGGCGAAGAGCCTTCGGCAGTTTCCATATTTGCCTCGATTGCACCCTTATACAACTTCCGGGCATACCTACATATACCCTTTGATCTTTTGTAGCCGTGCAATATTCCCCAAACGAAAGGTAGCCCACTACTAGCCCTAGCGAAGGGACGCAGCCGTGCAGGCCTCGAATGGCTCAGACAGGACTGCTTAAATCGCGAAAGCGCGCATGGGATACCTACGACGGGCTGACGAAGTCCGGAGAGTGTCGCAGTCGTGGATGGGAATGAGAATGAACGCAAGGCAATGCGGCCGCTGGCGACGCTTGGCCGGTACATACCTAGTCAAAGGGTTGAGAACTTGAGAACTTGAGTCTTGACTCTTGACATTTGACAACCACCCGCTCTACTACGGGTTGACCCGTTAGGAGGTATGTATGTACATACCTAGGTACAGTACATACGTACATACCCCCTGTGTTACGTGTACAAATGGAAATCTGCTCACTATGTGTTGACATGATGCCTTCGTATATATGTTTGTCCACGCCTCTGCCCGTCTGCTCAATCGCCCTTCTTCAAGCTTACTACGCCTGCCCGGAAGCCACCCACGCCGTTGCTGATGTAGCATTTTTCGCCATCGACAAGCTGGTCAGCTCTGATTTCCTGCTCAACCGCCAGACCTCTGTGTATTTCACATTTGTTAGCAACCGAGGCGAATGGAACTTTAAGTTGCAGGTGCATGGCGTGCGTACCGCTCCAAAGCCCAGCGCCTTGTTGTGCCGTCGTTCCCTCCGCTTCCATGCTCGCGGCTGAATGCACGAGACACGGGGGGCGTAATCCAGCGTCCATCGCGCCAGAAATATGGCGTCGTTATACTGCCTTCCATGATGGACCCGTCTTCTTTGTTCGTGATGAGGACCTCCACAGCATCCGCGGGGCGAGTCGACCCAATCTCCGCCCTCTGCCGAGCTTCCTCATACACAGTTCGGTTGGTGGTCTTGAAGTGAGTGTACTCGGAACGAGGCGACTTCACTTCGTCTACCACGACTGTAAACAATGGAGGGACCTGAGGCTGGTTGGACAGCGGCTGGGTGTCAGGGGCAGGGAGTGATTCTGGAAACAAGTTGCCCAAGGCAACTGCAGGTGTTTTGAACTTCTGGAAGCTGATTTCGCCTTCGTGACTCACCACGATGCGCAATCGTAGCGGTTCCGACTGCCCCGGTCCAACGGCATTCGCAGCAGACTTGGCAAGAAACTCCAGGCCTTCGTTCCCAGCGAGTTTCTCTATTGCCTGTTGCCACTTCCAGTACGTCGCCGCCCGCAGCATCCGGTCTCTGTGGTAGTCCAGCATGTACAATGGAGATTCATTGTGGTTGTTCCATCCAGCGTACCCTAACCCCTTGGAGGGAACCTTTTTCAGGTCGACATCGTATCTCAAGGAGGTGAAGATGGAAAAGTCGGTCGACATCTTTGCGGTGGAATCAGGCCGCGACGACTGAACGTGTGCGAGAGAGGTGAGCGGGAATTAGGACGTGAGGAGATACAGACGGTGCAGCGTCGGTATAAAAAGGAGGAGATAACAGAGGGATTCGGAAGCCTCTATGGTTGCATCGGGTATCGCATCGGACAAAGCTGGGGTGTTTCTTACAAATCCCGAGCCAGAGGTGTCAGCAACGGGAACGTGATGCCGGTAATAAGCGGAGAGGCTGTCATGGTGTCAGAGGCGGTACGGTATATCGCGCACACTCCAGCCAGGCATCATATTGACATGAGCTCACATGATGCAATTGGCCACCGCTGCAAACTCTGTTTAGAATTTACAGGTCTATGAGAAAACTTGAAAGCGCAGCAAGAATGAGGGCCGCGACGAACATGAGCCAAGGGTCATTCCGAAGAGCATTCTCGCCTTCTCTGTTGACGTTTCGCCGACAACAATAACTGGGGCCCTGAATTGATCTTCCGAGTCCCGACTCCCGAGGAGGAGGCCGACATGCCATTGGCCACAGCTGAGGTACCTACGTATGTCGGTACCCAGGTACTTAGGTACCTATGTCCATGTACCTTATGTGGGCCCCAGTCAAGCAGCCGTTGAGCAGCAGAACGGCGAAATTTCGACGGGCTGCTGCTGCGCTTCTACCTCTGCCTGCCATTGACGCATTCAGCGTTTTTTTCCTGCGCCTGTCCAGCCAGCAACACCAGCCTTCACCATCTCGGTCTGCCCTCTGGTATCGCGCCATCCGACCAGTCTCTGTTCTCCTATTTTGCCCTTTCTAGTCTTCTTTTTTGTTATCAGCATTCCGTACCCTCACATCATGTCTACCTCCTTGCCGTCAATGCCTCCTCCGAGGCCCGTGGCCATTCCGCTAGATGCGCCGTCGTCAACCTGGGACCGCCTCACTTCGTGGGTTTCCGAGAACAAAGCCGCGGTCTACACCATTGCGGGTGTTGCTGTTGTCGTCACTGGTGCTGGGGCGGTTTACTACTTGAACTCGGACTCGGTATGTTTTCGGCTTGTTTGATGCAGCTTTGTTATTCCAGTCCCGCCTCATGTGCTCCATCTGGCTGCCACCTGTTTTTTGCGAGTTTCATTCTCACCACTTGCTTTTCTCGCGTCGGACGGGGCCAAAGGTTACGTGGCTAACGGCTTTGACCTACCAGAAATCGAAATCAGACTCAGCCCCCAAGCTCAGCAAGAAGGAAAGACGAAAGCGAAAAGAGGCCGAGCGTAAGGCCGCAGAAACCAAAGAATCAAGTCCTATCGAATCAAATGCAAAGACTGCCCCGGTGGAGAGCGAGGAAGAACTCCCCGAGGTTGACGAAGAGAGCGTCAAGAATCTGACACCGGAGCAACGTGAGCAGTACGCCGCAAAGCTCAAGCAAGCCGGGAACCGAGCGTACGGAGACAAGGCATATAACAAAGCCATTGGCTTCTATTCGCAGGCTATTCTCTGCAAGTCCGACCCCGTCTTCTACTCCAACAGAGCCGCTTGCTATAGCGCCATGAGTGAGTGGGACAAGGTTGTGGACGATACCACCGCTGCCATCAACATGGATCCCGAGTACATCAAGGCCATCAACCGTCGAGCTACCGCCTACGAGCACCAGAAGAAGTACTCGGAAGCTCTGCTCGACTTCACCGCGTCGTGCATCATCGACAACTTCAAGAGCGAGTCGACCGCACACGCCGTCGAGCGACTCCTTCAAGTGTTTGCGGCGCACCGCGCCAAGGAGATGCTGGCTACTCGACCTGTCAAGCTTCCCAGCCCCATCTTTGTCGGCAACTACCTCCAGAGCTTCCGACCCAAGCCTCGCCCTGCGGGTCTCGAGGACTCAATCGAACTCGACCCCCAGACCGGCAAGGGCCAGCTTCAGCTCGGTCTGCAAGCGTTGGAGAAGAAGACGGGAGAGGGGTACGAAGAGGCCAGACAAGCGTTTGACAAAGCGCTAGAGCTCGGTAACCTGGGCGAGTACGAAGCTCTGGCCTACAACTCTCGCGGCACCATGCGAACTCTGCTTGGGAACCACGCTGAGGCTACCCGCGACTTCGACAAGAGCATCGAGCTCGACCCCACCATGGTTCAGAGTTACATCAAGCGCGCCAGTATCAGTCTTGAGCTAGGTAACCCTTCCGAGACCGAAGCCGAGTTTGCCAAGGCTATTGAGCTGAACCAGGAGGACCCTGACATCTACTACCACCGCGCGCAAACCAGCTTCATCAAGGGTGATCTCGCCGACGCTCAGAAAGACTACCAAAAGTCGATCGACCTGGATAAGGACTTCATTTTCTCTCACATCCAGCTTGGTGTGACCCAGTACAAGATGGGCTCTATTGCCTCGTCCATGGCCACCTTCCGACGATGCATCAAAAACTTCCCCAAAGTTCCCGATGTCTACAACTACTACGGTGAGCTGCTGCTCGACCAAGGCAACTACTCGGAAGCTGTAGAGAAGTTCGATAAGGCCATGGAGATGGAGAAGCAGACAAAGCCCATGGCTATGAATGTTCTGCCTCTCATCAACAAGGCTCTTGGCCTCTTCCAGTGGAAGCAAGATTTCAAGGAGGCCGAGCAGCTGTGCCAGAAAGCCCTCATCAGTAAGTCTATCTTCGAACCTTGACCCTTTGACGATGTACACAATCGACGCACTTTATTGTATTTACCTGAATTGTTGTCTTTTCCCTCTTTCTGTTCCTTCCCAATCTAACGCAATCTCTTCCTTCTAGTCGACCCTGAGTGTGATATTGCTGTAGCCACCATGGCCCAGCTTCTCCTGCAGCAGAACAAGGTCACCGAAGCTCTCAAGTATTTTGAGCGCGCCGCTGAGCTCGCCCGCACCGAAGCGGAAATTGTCAACGCCCTTTCCTACGCCGAAGCCACCAGGACACAGGTTCAGGTCGCCGAGAAGTACCCGAAACTGGCAACCAAGCTGGCTGGTGCGGGCGGCGCCGGCCCCTCAGGCATGGGCATGGGCCGATAAAGCAGAACCTCACTCTCGATCATGAAAAAAGGGAAACAAGAAAAAGAATCCCCGGACCGTTGTAATCGTACTTTTATTTTTTGGGTCTTTTCTTTTTACAATCTCGGTCACCACGATTCCCCATCTTTGTTTCTACCTTTTAAGTTCATCATTCTGTAGAAAGAAAAGCAGCACCCTTCGCATAATCAACGGCACAGAATGCAGAAAGGACTGGAGCAAAAGGAAAAAAAGAGGGAGATACACAGGTGCAGGCAAGAGAAGAGTTGCAGTCTCGTCCATCGTGGCCACGGGGCATCAAAGCTCGGCAGAGTGGGGAGGAAAGAGAGGCCAGGATACCTTCGGGCAACGTATGTGTTGGAGTAAACCGCAGCCGCAACGCAGCCACCTCGGGGCCGGTTCTGCTAAGTATCCCCGCGGTGTAGTAGGTACATGATTTATTAAAGGGATTTGGTTTTGTCTAAAACGGGTCTACAGTGTATGATTGGGAAACGAAGAAAGTTTTGCATTCGGGGGTTGAGGGATTTCGGTTTGGTGCTGATAGGTAGGTAGGTAGTCTTGTACATGTAGCGGTACATAGTAGAGACCTAAGTAGTGGGTATTTTTAATGACAACGTCTCCCTCCTCTTGGATGATGCATTGTTGCTTTGACGTGATGTGATTGCCATAGGCGAGCAGAACCGTCAAGTCCTAGATAGGGATGGACATTGTGGCCGGTTCAGCAATGAGGTTATCGATTGGGGGGTCGGCAAACGAACTTGACATGGTATTGACGATGAACACTAACCCTTCATATAGTCATTGACATCTATGCGATCGATGAAATATTTCCCGCTTCATTAAATACGTCTTTTTACAGATATAGTGTTACATGCCCCAGCCAAATTCCAGTACTCCTCATCCATCACCAACCCACTCTGCCAAAAATTTCATTCCTACATCGTCACAGCATCTGAGCATATAGGGTGTCCGAACCTTCCCCCGCAAATAAAGACCACCCTTCCCCGCGCATTGACTCGAGACCTTTTACGTCAACAGCATTACATGGCCATTTCGTGATAAATAGAATAGTAAAGGGATGCAGAAATGTGAACTGGGAATGAAGCGCCCGGGGAGTAAAGGGGAAGATAGGGGCCGATGGCGGTCCTGGATGTTTTTAAAGAAAAGACAAAAAAATATTAACTCACCCCGTGCAGGGGGGGAGAAGACATGTACAGTGAATCAGAAAAACTGTCAAGACCTACTACGCCAGAGTAGATAAACAACACTGGCTTCGCAGAACGCCAAGACAGATAGAGTATCATGGATAAGTCCAAGGGAAATCAACGAGATCTGAACGCCGTTTTTCGCCTCTCCTTAAGATCAAGAATGGAGATCGCCTTCCGCTTTTTGTCACACATTGCGTGTCTTTGCTCCGTATGTGGAACGAACGAATTAGATATGGCCAGCATGATAGAGTTGCTCCTACTTCCTGCCACAATTGTTGCCGTTAAGACAGATTCCAAGGCCAACCCCGAGAGCGACGGCAATGATGATGATGACAACGATAAAGAGGCACCACCATTTGAGCTTGCGGGCGCGTCGGGCAGAATCCGTCGCATGTTTGACTTGTTCGTTGCCTTGCGCCAGGTGGTCAGTGGTCTGTTGGGCGTTCTCTTCGGCGGTCTGGATGACGGGCTCCTGCTGCTCCACCACGGTGGCCAGTTCCTGATATAGTAGCGCCAGCTCAGAAAGCGTCTGCTCAATGCGCTGCAGTTCGTTGTGCCGAGCTCTGACATTTCCAAGCAAGGATGTGGCGTGACCGGTGCGGTTGTCTTTCAGCTAAGTCTATTGTCAGCTTATGGTTCGATGCGCACAGAATAGGTGTGTGAAAAGTAATGCATGTGCATGGGCACGAATGGAAACGCGAAGCAAAATGGAGAAACGAAAGGAGAGAAGCTTACCGCCGACTCGAAGACACCTTGACCACCATAATTCGACTCCATAGCTTGCTGGATCTCTTGCTCGGAAGCATCGGGATAGACGATTTCGTACTGACGGCGAATTTGCTGATTGTATTTTTGTTGGTATTCATGCTCCACACTCTGGTACTTGGCTAGCTCGGACTTAAAGTACGTCCTGAGAGACTGCAGCTGGGTGTTTTTGGTGTTGCGGTGGTTATCCGTGGTGTTGGCGAGGTCGCGCTCCAGGCCCTTGATGCCGTCCTTGATAGCCGTAGTTTGAATTTGGGTTTGCGACACATAATGGTCCAGCTGGTCCTTGGCCTGGGGATCTGTACTCGCGAGAGTGCGCTGATGTAATAGACCAATGTAGTCCACAGAGCCGGAAAGACCGTCAATATCTCTCCGTAGCTCCTTGACTCGCTGTAGGAATTGATCTAGGGGGAGAATCCGCGCCTGCGATGGCTGCGACCCTTGTTGAGGGGGTTCTCCATAGTCGCGCATTTCATATTGACCTTGTGTGTAAGGGTTTTCCTGTCGTTTGTTACAGACAGGAGTTAGCAATTTAACAGACGTCCTGAGAGGCACGAGAGAGCACCCAGGATGGCGGTAGCCATCCGGCACTTCGCAGGATGAAAGCGCTGCGATGATGCGGTGTGCCCCGGCTTTGCCGTTATGAACGTACCTGGCCGTAGCCATGGGCTGCTTCTTCGGCAGGGCCTTGTTGATATGGGTTCTTCTGTCCGTACGACATTATGAGGCGTCTTTGCAGGTGTCAATGGTGCACGTTGCGGCAACGAGCAACGAAAACGGAATGTGCTCTGCTTGATTGAAGCTTTGGAGAATGACGATGCAATTGGAATGGTACCTAGGGCGCCAAGTCAATGGGGGGGATGTGGTTGGCGGGGACGTTGCATGGGGAGGTGGGCCAATGAAAAACACGGGAGGCGGGACAGCTAGGGACCCCGCATAGGTACATATCTTAGGTACCTTTCTGTATGTAGCCCACTTGTAGCTACAGTCAAACCCCGATATAACGATAACATAAATTTATGTATTACCCTTCGGTGTCATGGATTCGAGCTTTGGCTCGTCTCCTTCTTAGTGCGAGAGAGTGGGGCGCGCACATCTTTGTATTTAGGATAGCATCAGGGGACGAGAGGACTTTTCTCCTCTCTTTCTCCTCAAGAGAAACAATCCTATTGTCAACGCTAGAGTGCAGCAACCACCCTAGGCCAGTTCATCACATTCGGTGGGAAAATACCTCCCTCACGAATCACTTCGCATTTTAGATCTACCTTATTAGGTACCTAGTCACCCAATTACTTCTAACTTCTAAGTTCTGAGGCTAAAGTCATGCTGGATATGAACACATTGTACTCCGTAGGTACCTACACATCCCAACGAGATACCTAGACATAGGTGCCTTATCATTTATGTACATGCTTTGCGGCTCCGCCTTCCCATTGCCTTGGGTTTGTTGCCGCTTTGTTGCAAGTTGCAACAAACCAGAAGAGCACACGCGACATAACTGATAACATCACACACGAGGGCCACCGGTAGGATAGCCGGGACCATCCACCGGTTTGTCTATCGGCCGTCGCGCCTCCTCACAGAATTCCTTGAGAGAAGGCACAACCTCGTCTAGACTCAACACATCAGAATCGCTCCTCTGCGCAAGTGACAAACCGTGACCCAATTTCAATAGGTCGTTCGAAACGAAAGGGTAAAGGAAGGCATGACTTACGGAGGGTTTTCCACTTGCCGCAGGCCTGAATGACGCAGTTTTGGCCGTCGTTCTGAATCTTCTCGGCGTTGTCGCAAGCACATCCATAGTCCTTTGACTTGCAGTTGGTAGCGATTTTGACCGATTCCAAGAGGCAGTCTCGCGCACACTCGGTGATCATGCTGATGATGTCCTCGCCCATGATCGTGCTGGTGCAGGCAGCCAGGAGAAAGGCGATGGAGGCTTTCATTTCGGTGGTGAAGGCTCCGGCGTCCTTAAACAATTTTTTGAAGTTCTAATGATTAATCAGACCTTGAGACTGCGTCGAGAATGTTTCTTGCTTTTCTTTCCTTTTCTTCGAGGTCGATCGTGAGCATCAAAGTCCAGAGCCCCCTAGGGCTTTGTACAGCAGAGACGGCTAGAGCCAAAGATGAGAACACAGTCTCCTATAGTGTCCTACTCTTTCCTCATATACCTAACTATACTTCTGTCAAGACGACGTCCTCTCCAATAGGGCAACAGTTGCAAGCGTCAATGTCCATCAAAAAGATGGGCAAGCTACGATGGGGAAATCTCTGCCGAGAAAATTTGGCGCTTCCGTCATGTGCCTCAGATACTGCTATCTAGTAAGTTCTAGGGAAAGCCGGGACGCCAGTCACAGCCAAGGTCTAGGTATACACGGAGAAGTTTGGCAAAAGCAGTCTCAACGGGTTAAGCTCGAAGATGCTACTGAGGCTAAGATAGGGATAGGGTTCCCGTTCGGGCATCACGTGAGACTAATGGCTCGGCACTTGCACAATGGCTTTGTGCGAAAGTTTTCATCGGCGCGACGAGGAATAACAAGGTGAGAATGGACCAGCAGCATTGACTACATTGACGTGTTGGAGCGAATGGCCGTGTCACAATCAGTGGTGTCATTTCGCCTGCACTTAGTACTTCATTGCGCACCTTTGAATTTCCAACATGCAAGATCACCCCGATACATATAAATGAAGTTTACGCGTATGTGGCCCAAAATGAGCCCGAATATGTACGGCTGTTTGTGGTATTTTTACCAGGGAGATGCAGCTACATCATACATATGTGGATGTGGCGTCAGGCGATTCGAAGATTGTCTACTCAGCCTCTCTGGACTAGGTTTGTATGGAGTAAATATTACGGCATGGGTCCATCTTCGAAACCATCAGTATTAGAGAGAGGGGAAAATCTGCTTCGCTCGTGCTAGGCCTCGTCACAGAAGTTAATGACAAGCAAATAACAATAATGAAGGAGGACAAGGGGCAAGCGGCCATGTCACGACTCACGACAAGTCCATTATGTACATAGTACTCCACAGAGTTCGAATATACAAGATTGAGCATTGTTTTTTTCAGGATGCAAGTTTTGTGCTCCTATACTCTGAATACTGTTGACGGTCTTCCTTCGAGACGCCTTGTGAAGAGTTTGAAACAGGGCGTTTACACGAACTTTGTGCCGCCAATTGTTTGCAGCCTGATAGTTCATTCCCGTCTGCCAGACATGCTGCTTATGGATAGTTCATTCTAGGCCGGTTACGACTCTTGAACATCCTCCAGGTTCCTTCCTGCGTACGCCGGTGCTAGGTTGTTGAACCACGTAAGATAGCTTCATTGTACCGAAGAATTTCATCTCCAGTCTGAGCCATCGTCGGCCTGCGCGGGCCGAATACACAATAAACTGAGTCTTCACTCGACTCTCGTAATGCACCGAACGCTTGCCGAAAGCCAGATTGAGTAAAACGATCGCTATGTGTGCTACATGATTACCGAGAAGCCAGCTCAGAGATAGTTCTTCTTCTTTGCTGTTCTCGTGTACTGTGATAGATGCCACTCGACATCTCCGTCCTTGTTCTCAAGTGTACCACCCCTGATCTCAAATGGACGCATTGTCATTCTGGGGCCAACCTCTGCGAGCTCGACACTGTCATATCCGGTCCGAACAAAGACGTGGTGTCTGAGCTCGATGCTGTCGTCGATGTTTTTGAACGTGACAACTCGACTGCCCATTTTGTTTTTGCTGGTTATGGCCTCTCTTGGTGGGAAGATATGCTTCAGGATTTTGGCAATGCGTCTTCCCAAGGGCGACGTAAACCCGTCCATTATGATGTGCGGATACGACTCTGATACTGTTCCTCTGACACTACCCGGAATGTCATGTCGCAGTACCACGTTGTGAAGCGAGAATGATATCGTCGGTCCATGTGGGAAATGCGACAGGGTCAGCGCAGTAGGGGTACCTCGATGTTCGTCTGATTACATTCATTGCCACCAACGCATCAGTAGGAATCCCATTCGAGTGTGTACGAATTAGAAAGAAGTTACTCACGAAGCAGAATCAGATCGGATAAGCCAGCAGACTGGGCTGACTTCACTAGATCCGGAAGAATGAGGTTTCCACGATTTAAACGAACGGAGGTTGGTAGTAACAATCTGATCTCTTTTGCAAATGCCGACAATCGAGCGGAAGGATCTCGCGAAGTTGTCACTGATGTTGGTCAGTGTGTGGTCAAACTGGGCTGTGGTCGGAGTCGAAGTCCTGGACTTACCCAAGACACGAGGATCTACCACTCCAGAGAGTTGTGCGTATTCGTCATCGAGGTCCAGCTGCTCGTTGGTGCTCAAGTCGGGAGCGCTTTCGTCATACTGATAATCTTTGCGCAAGGCTTTGTCGTTGGCGATGGCAGGATCCAGAGACTTTCCCGAGGCAAGTGAAGCTCGCAATTTTGCTCGCTTTTCGCCAATTTCAGCATCACGAAGGAGAGCTGCTCTGCGATAGAGATAATCCCGCCTTTGACGGGCTTGTCGACGCTGCAATGGAGTGTTTGATTAGCATCGCCGGAACAAATCGTCAAGATGCATTCCAAGGCTGAACCTACAATCATGTTTCTTGGTGGTTACCGACCGAGATACCGCTGGTAACAACAACTCCGACTGGTGAAAAATGCCGTGCGCGCGTGATTTCAAGTCACGAATAAATTGTAATTGCCTACTGGATCAACGACTTAGCTCAAGTTCATTCACCTCGGCCACTCGATTTTCGCGATGGACAAGTTCCAAGGGAATTTTTTGGCTGCGACTTATCGATAAAGATAGCCCGCTCATCACGTGGGCGCAGAGTCCCACTAATAAACTCCGACGCGCGCAACAAACAGTCGGGCTGCATTCTTTCCACGACTTATCTATTACGCCGAGTCTACGCTCTTCAAAAGCCAAACCCATCTCGCAATCTCAGCCGACTCGCTTTACTGTTTGATCTTGCGAATAAACACGTCTGAGTTCCCGGTTATTTCTAGCGCAGCTACCGATCGCAGGTGTTCCGCGTCTCTAACTATACGCTTTGTCGCGATGATGTGAAAACTACGGCACAATTTGGAACCAACGATACCTTTGACTCATCCCGTGCCGATCAGCTCCAGTACTGCTGTGCCGGGCAGAACTCCAATAATATATACCGAACATCCAAAGACTAAGGGTACGTTACCTCATTACACAATGCTCTCGCACTCCGTATATCGCTTGCAGAAGACTATCACAAAGCGATACTTACTGCTTTTTCTGCGTCCCTGTATTCACTGCTTGGCTAACGTGAAACACAGGAAAATACGCCGCAAGCGACCCCTCGGTTTTCATACCATCCTCACCCCCTTGCAAGACATCATGGAAGGTGCCTTCACTCACGTCGGGAACCATCTGATTTCTGATTCAGCTGCAGCTATCAAGGCTGGAGCGGATGACTTATCTACTCTTGGACCCGACGATAATTTACTGTATCCCAAGTATGACGGTGGCCCCAGTGGCCGTCTACGTGCCGACGATGACGACAACCAGACCGAGGTCTTTGAAGACGATGAAAACGAAAGTCTCAACAGCGTTCCTGTGGACGGCATGATGGGCTTGAAATTGAAGAGTGCTGAAGAACCCAAAGAACTTCCCGCTCATGCATGCGCGTAAGCAACACATAGCCAAGCGCTGTGGCGAGAACAAGAAACTAAGAACTGAAATCGCTAACATGATGTACTGAAGATATTGTGGCATCCACTCTCCTTCCTGTGTCGTCAAGTGTCTGACCTGCAACAAGTGGTTTTGCAGTGCCAGAGGCAACGGCACGTCGACCCACATTATCAACCACCTGGTTCGAGCGAGACACAAAGAGGTTCAGCTTCATCCCGACTCTGCTCTCGGAGATACCATTCTGGAGTGCTACAACTGTGGAACGAAAAACGCGTTTTTGCTTGGATTTATTCCGGCAAAATCCGATACGGTTGTCGTGCTGCTTTGTCGGCAACCCTGTGCATCTAGCTCATCGAACAAGGACATGAACTGGGACATCAGCCGCTGGGAGCCCTTGATAGCGGAGCGAGCCTTTTTGCCCTGGCTCGTCCACGCGCCGTCCGATGTCGAGCAACTCCGCGCTCGTCATCTGTCTCCCACCACGATTGCGAGACTGGAAGAGATGTGGAAAGTCGAGCCAAATGCGACTGTGACAGATCTTGACAAAGCATCTCATGTTGACGATGATCCTGACCCGGTTCTCCTGCGATATGATGATCCATATCATTATCAAAATATATTCGGACCGCTGGTAAAAATGGAGTCCGACTATGACAAGAAACTCAAGGAAGCTCAGTCAGAAGACGGCCTCGTTGTCCGTTGGGACTACGGCCTTAATAATAAGCACCTTGTCAGCTTCAACCTCCATAAAATCGAATCTGGAGACGTCAAGCTTGCCGTTGGTGACGAAATGAGGCTTCGATACAATGGTGAACTTCGTGAACCTTGGGAAGGCGTCGGCTATGTCATCAAAATACCCAACAGCCAGTCCGATGAAGTGTGTCTCGAGCTACGCAAAACTGGTAACGAGAAAAACGTGCCCACGGATCTTTCTCATAATTTCTCCGCCGATTACGTCTGGAAAGCCACATCCTATGATCGTATGCAGCTTGCCATGAAAACCTTTGCTGTCGACGACATGAGCGTTTCAGGCTTTATTTTCCATACTCTTCTGGGGCATGAGGTCCAACTTCAACCCATGCAAACAAAGTTGCCCAGAAAATGGTCTGCTCCGGAGCTTCCCGAACTCAACCAGAGTCAGATCGATGCCATCAGATCTGTACTCCAAAAGCCCTTGAGTCTCATTCAAGGGCCGCCCGGAACAGGAAAGACGGTCACTTCTGCCACTATCATTTACCATCTTGCTAAGATGAGTGGCAATCAAGTCCTAGTTTGCGCTCCTTCTAACGTGGCTGTGGACCAACTTTGCGATCGAGTACACCGCACTGGTCTCAAGGTCGTCCGTCTGACGGCCAAATCCCGCGAAGATGTGGAATCCTCAGTCAGCTCCCTATCTTTGCACGAACAGGTCCGGTCGATGGGGCTCAACAGCGAACTCGTCAAGCTTTCCCAACTGAAGAACGATGTTGGTGAACTTTCCAGTCAAGATGAGAAAAAGTTCAAACAGCTCACGAAAGCTGCCGAACGGGAAATCCTCAACAACGCAGACGTGGTCTGCTGTACTTGTGTTGGTGCCGGAGATCCTCGACTATCCAAGATGAAGTTTCGCAACGTACTCATCGATGAGTCTACGCAATCGGCCGAGCCGGAGTGCATGATCCCTCTCGTCCTCGGTTGCAAGCAGGTAGTGCTGGTCGGCGACCACAAGCAGCTTGGCCCCGTTATCATGAACAAGAAAGCGGCCAAGGCTGGTCTGAATCAGTCACTCTTCGAGCGACTGATTAACCTTCATCTTGCTCCTATCCGGCTTACCACGCAATATCGTATGCATCCGTGCCTCTCCGAATTCCCTTCCAACATGTTCTATGATGGCAGCTTGCAAAACGGCATCACACATGAGCATCGTCTCAGAAAGGATGTGGACTTTCCCTGGCCTGTTGTGGAGACGCCCATGATGTTCTGGTCCAACCTCGGCCACGAAGAAATCTCGACTTCCGGAACATCGTATCTCAACCGCACAGAGGCTTCCAATGTCGAGAAGACGGTGACCCGATTCTTTAAGGCAGGCGTCAAACCTTGGGAAATCGGTGTCATCACACCATATGAGGGCCAGAGAAGTTACATTGTCACCACCATGCAGAACTCGGGGACGTACAAGAAGGAGTTCTACAAGGAGGTCGAGGTAGCATCTGTCGATGCGTTCCAAGGTCGTGAAAAGGACTTCATTGTTCTCTCCTGTGTTCGTTCCAACGAAAACCAGGGCATAGGTTTCCTCTCCGATCCACGTCGTCTGAACGTGGCTCTCACCCGAGCCAAATATGGTCTCGTGATCCTGGGCAATCCTAAAGTTTTATCCAAGCATGAGCTTTGGCACAACTTATTGGTGCATTTCAAGGATCGAAAGTGCTTTGTTGAAGGCCCCTTGACCAATTTGCAGGCCTGTTTACTCCAGTTCAGCCGACCCAAGATCAGCTTTCGCCAGAAAAACAACTACCAAATGCAGTATGGCGCTGGCCCTACCGCTGGCCCTGGTGGAAGCGGATATGCCAATGGGCGTTTCCACGGTGGCGGTCCACCTGGACGAGATTTCGATGCGGGATCCATGCTATCCTATATTCCCGATGATGTATCGTCTATCCAGGGCTCAGCCTTTGGAGGTGCCAATTTGAATACGTCTTTCCCGCCGATGTTTTCGAGCTTCACGCCTGATCAGTGGCCTGGCCTCCCGGGGGTTCCAGCTCCCGGACGTGGCAATAAAGGCCGTATGCGAGCCGCAGAAAGCGTTGCTGGCGAAAGCGTGGCCAACTCTGAACTGACGGATGCGACCAGCAGCGTGCTCGGCGGTAAAGGTGTCGGGCAGGGAGGTGTCAGCTTAGGTGCCGGGTTACACGATGCAGTCACGGGCATGCGTCCGGTCTCGTATACCCAGAGTGATAGGCTCAAGCAGTATGTGGAGAGCAACGGGCGTATTGGGCCAGGAAGCGGGTTTGGCCGACGATATGATGATGACGAGAAGAGCATTAGCACTGCTTTCCGCAGTCAGATCGGCGGCGGCTACGACTGATCAAGTGGCACGCGGAACGGCCAGAGAAGCTGATTTTGTGTGATTTCATTGAGAAGGCGACAAATGCTGCTGAGCAGGCTGACGCATTCAGGCGGGGGCGAAACGGTTGCTGAAGGGCGCTCGCAGGAAGTCCTAGCTGGCAAGCGTGGGCGTGGGCGGCCGCATGAACGAGGTAGACTAGCCACGGCTGAGACGACGATGAGAGATGCGATGCAGAGTGTCGAGCAGCATCCGACAGGTGCAGTCTCAGGAAGATGTCGACTCGGGGATGAACGACTTTGCGTTCTCTGAATCTCATGTAGCTGTAGAGTGGCTACCGACAGGGCAGGGGCAGAGCCAGAGCCAGAGGCAGCCTGCGCGGCCGACGACGTTTCTGTGCTCAATTCTTTTTGGAGCATGCGAAGACCACTGCCGAAGACGGGGCACCGGCTGCAAGTGGCAGGAGATTGTAAAGGTACGAGTTTCGACAGAAATGGACAACTTGACCGCGGCAGGCTGGAGTAGGGCATCGATGCAAGACGAGAGCAACGGGGTCAGTCCAGCTATCATATGCAAGAACACTCTCGGGCGCGAGGCAGATGTATTTGCCGGTTTCGACCTGAGTGAACCGCCTGTGGTAGATGGGTCACGGAGATGGGTGGATGGATCGATTTTGAGGAGAAGCAATGGTTTGTGCTATGTATGTTACTGTGTGATTTGACGACCAACTCGATATACATTCATTACATAAAAAAGATACGAGAGAATAGAATGGAGCTGCGAGGACTCCTTAACTCCTTAATTATCGTGAGTGATGATGAATATGATGGGTTCAGAGGTGCTCTCGAAGCAGGGCATGAAGCAGCCATGGCTTCTGCAAGTCCATGACTGCTCGGAAAGATGAATAAACGTGGTCAAAGTGTGAAAGTATCAAATTGTGGAAACACCTAACTATTACACTTAACTTATGCTTGACATGAGGATGAAAGTGTGGAAGTACGAAAGTTTGAGAAACCACGTGAACATATGACGTGCATATCGGTTGTAGGTGGTAATGATGGCTGTGACCTTCCCTCAAGTCGGAACTAGAGGTACATTAGGAGGTACATGTACAACCTTGTATGTGTGTACATATGTACATGTGTACATATGTATATATGTATAATGTGTGTACTATGGTGGAGCCCGTAATACCCGAGCAGTTCCCCTGGGCAATGGGCATTCGAATGCAAGCAACACCCGCCCAAGTGGATTCGACGCGTGAATCGTGATACGAACGCGCTAAACAGGGCAGTATGTACGACGACTTCACAGGCAGCAGCGAGCTGCCGTGACCACTGACGGCACGGGTGCCCACTGCCCACTGCCACCCCACAGGCGGGCCAGGGGCAAGCGACCGTTGCGGCGTTGCATCATCGTTGATCAATGATGCGCCCCGACAAGGCAGTTGGGCGACTGGCACGTGGACGAGGTGCTCCTTTGTCCCTGGCACCTGCATGCACTCATCAGCCTGCTCCCACTGTAGGTACCATTATTACCACTCTCACATGGACATGCTGCCATAATGTTCACTCATATGCAATGCCCTCCGCCCCGTCGCTACACCACCGCTCTTGTTATCCTCATTCTCGTCACCATCTTCGTCTGGCAGGGATGGACGGCTACTCAACTGCCCCTGAGGTTCCCATCGTCGACTTCCCCGCTTTCGGCCTCGCCCCTTCACGGCCATCATAATGCCACCTTTGTTCCCAGCACGATCGACTGGAGCAAAGCCAAGATCTTCCACCCTCCCAACGGCACTGTCCCGTTGCCCTCGGGGACGCCAAAGACGCTGCCGCGGGTCCAGCATCGGACAGCCTCCCAGGGCAGGCCAGGCACCACGGTTGCACGCAAGGAAGCCATCAGGAAAGCCTTCATCAAGAGCTGGAAAGCGTACAAGAAGCATGCGTGGGGTCGAGATGAACTAATGCCTCTCTCTGGCAAAGGGAAGACAACCTTCTCGGGCTGGTCAGCACAGCTCGTCGACGCGTTGGACTCCCTATGGATCATGGGACTCAAGGATGATTTTTACGAGGCCGTCCAGGAAGTCGCCAAGATAAACTGGTCCGAGCACGACGGTAGCACGATCAATGTTTTTGAAGTGACGATCCGATACCTGGGGGGGTTGCTGTCTGCGTATGACTTGTCCCAGGAGGATGTTCTTCTCCGCAAGGCCATCGAGCTCGGCGACGCGCTGTACATGGCATTTGACACGCCCAATCGTCTTCCGACGCATTGGCTCAGCTACACAAAGGCCCAAGCCGGCGATACGACCGGCGATGTCAGCATTTCCGGAGCTGCAAGCGGCTCTCTCTGCGTTGAGTTTACCCGTCTTAGTCAGATTACTGGTGATCCAAAGTATTACGACGCAACAGAGCGAGTCAAACAGTTCTTTTACGAGCACCAGAACCATACGAAAGCGCCGGGGCTATGGCCGTGGGACATGGACTTTCTGCATGGGACCATCCGTGATGGCTTCTTCACTTTCGGCGCCGGCGCAGACTCGCAATACGAATATCTCCCCAAGATGTATGCTCTTTTGGGGGGCTTGGATCCCCAGTATGCGGATATGACGACCACGGCGCTGGATGCGGGCCGGCGTGACCTGCTGTTCAAACCCATGACCCCCACAGATGAGGATATCCTCATGTCCGGCAATATGGATGTTTCTGCTGCGCAGCGCGACCCTGAGGCGTCGATGCAGCATTTGACGTGTTTCGTGGGCGGCATGTACGCTCTCGCGGGGAAGTTGATGCGCCGCGACGACTACATCCAACTCGCGGGCCGTCTCACAGCCGGTTGTGTGTGGGCGTACGACTCGTTCGAGACTAACGTCATGCCGGAATCAAGTACATTGTACAAGTGCCCCGAGATGGACGCCCCGTGCCCGTACAAGGAGGACGTGTTCGCCGCTAGGGGCAGCGGCTCGGATCTGCCGGGTGGGTTTCTTCGCACCGACGACACGCGCTATATGCTGCGGCCGGAGGCTATCGAGAGCGTCTTTTATATGTGGCGTGTGACGGGGGATGTGACCTGGCGGGAGGCCGCGTGGCGCATGTGGGAGGGCATCGTGAGGGAGGCGGAGACAGAGTTGGCGTTTGCGACGATGTCGGATGCGACGAGGCGAGGGAGTCACAAAGTAGATACTATGGAGGTGAGTGCCCATGTCGCCTTTCTGCAGGTCGTGAGGATGTAGGGGGCCCAACGTTGATTTCGGTTGTCGAACCTCGTCACGATGCTAATTCGTTTCTGCCTTGTAGACCTTTTGGCTCGCCGAGACGACAAAGTACTTCTATCTCACCTTTGAAGACGAAAGCGTGCTCAGCCTGGATGAGTGGGTGTTCAACACGGAGGCGCATCCCGTGAAGCGGCCGATAGAGGGCGCTACATAGACGCAGCGCAGTTTTTGGCATCTCCCTCCTTTTCTTTTTCTCACATCCCTTCCTCTTCTTGTATTCTTTCGTTATTGGCGGTGTTCTTTTTCCCCAAGTGTTCTTGCCTGTGGCTCGCGCTTTGTACAAACATAGATACCAAAAGGAGAGTGCGCGACTTGAACGCGCAATTGAGTGTTCATAGTTTGAGCGGTAGTTTGAGCAGGAAATAGCCGCATGCGCAGATTCCATCTCAAGATACTCCGCAACTCATTAGATATATCGCTTCATCGATAGCAGTGGCACCATCTATCACGTACATGTACGTTTATCGGACCAGATGGACGTGTTATACATCAGTCCCTTTTTGCTTTCAGCTTGAGACTTGATGGGAAGGTAGTTCGCGGCGGAAGAAGTCAGATCGACGGGTTGATGAAGACTCGAGAGCTTGGCCTATCGCCAATGGCCCTTTGACGCTCCTCCGTTTCAGGTCAAATGGGCAGGGGGCCAATTACGTTGCAGCTTGATGAGGAATGGCCCAAATAGGTACTGTATACATTGGTTCCACTATAACTGGCCCACGATAGAAGTACCAATTGTCTAGATCCTAGATACATTCCGTCAATTGTTTGAGGCCTTGAAGTTGGGATCTCATTCTGTATTTTGCGTGTACTCTCTTATGTCGCTCCAAGTCGCGAGAACCTGTTGGGCTACGTGGTTGGAGGTTTTTGTGCTGTGTACATACCGGGTAGGTCCCATGTACCTACGGGGGTACATACCTATGTACTCCATACGCAGAAAAACGGCAAGCTTCTCGCAATCTTCCCAGAATCCCAACACGCATTGTCTTTCATCCCGTGCTGAGCCCACGATGGCGATCTGGCCGAGTCTAGCCGCATAAGAATCGAGTCGGCCCGCGCCTCTTAGTACTTACAGGGCCAAAAAAAACGAGCGTGCACACTGCATTGGAGATCTTGAGTCCTTGACCATGGTAAGGTTTGCACAAGACACCTACCTATCTGACATTCCCCTTTTCCAGTTCCAGCATCCATTGGGCGTCCTCTACAGCGAGGCGAATCTTGCCCATAGTCTCGTACATTGCAGCTCGTAGATTCAAGCCTTGACGTGATGTACGTTGTCGCACTGGCTAGACTTCCAGCAAACGTTGCAATCACCATGATCTCCCATTGCTACTTCGAAGATTGAGCCTCCGGTGGCAGCGTCTGGGAGTATTTGAAGAAGAAACCTCTCTGACATTCCTCTTTTGTTGACGAAAGGCCATGAGAAGCTTCCTTTGCGCCAGAGGCCTCGCGCGACACGAGTGCAACTGCAAAAACTTTAAAAAAGTCGCTGCCTGCGCGGGGCCGCAGGCTGGTTCTTCGAAGTAGCAGTGAGGAGATCATGGTGGTTGCAACGTTTGCTGGAAGTCCAGCAAGTGCGACAATGTGCATCACATCAAGACTTTAGATCTGCGAGCTGCAATGCACGAGACTGTAGAGGACCGCCAATGGATGCCGAAACTGGCTCCTCGTCTACCAGATGTAAGCAGTCCTGCCTGAATCTTTCGAGGGCTGTGTCGCTTCGCTAACCAGACACAACTCTAGGGATACTTTCGTTTGGGTAACCTTGCACGGCTGCAAAAGAAGCACGAGTATGACGGAAAGCTGTAATATATGCGGCTGGGATCGAGGCAAATAAGGACACTGCACCATACTCGTTCCCCAAACTGCAGGTTAAGTTCATCGTGACACTCATGCAGCACGTTTTGTGTCTAACGAGTCGGGGTTCGCAACTGTACAATACCGACAGCCTTGGAAAGAGATCCGTTATGCCTGCCCGCTGAGACAGTCTCGCTGCTCTCGCACATCTTCTCGTACCTTAGCTGGACTGAAATTCTGTACGTTGATCCGCCCCTTCTTTTCATTGTATCGGGTTCCGACTCGGTGCCAAGCTATTGTAACTGATACGTAACTGATACTGTGCATGACATAGTCTCGTTCTGCGCGTTTCAAGTTTGTAAGAAATTAAAACGCGAACTCACGAGCCCCGTGCATGGAATACTATGGGGGAACATTGCTTTTCTCCATGAGGACTCTAAGACGATGCCACGACCCAAGCAGTGGCAAAACCTTTTTCCTGGGCAGCTGAAGGAGGTGCCAGGAAGATCGTGATAGAAAACGGCGTGAGATTCCCCGAACCACTTGTGATGCAGCTACTGCTACTCGAAGAATCACCAGCCTGGAGCATTTGGCGTTGAACCACCCATCAGGCCAATCGCTTCCTTGGGACAGAAAGTTATGGAACCAACTCAGGAATGTCTCCTTGTATAGTGAACCCCATTCTTTCTGCTACTATGAAGTAGACAGTCCCGGGAGATTCCCTCGAATGTTCCTCCAGCCAGGACCAGAATGCTGGTCGCTCTTTGGAGCATCTCGACCTTGTGGGAATCCCATCACAATGGTACCGCGAAACGGCATCAGTACCTCTTCTTCCCAAGCTAAAGACTTTGCGATTGTACGCTGCCGGAGACGACGATATGGATTTTCCTATAGTATGTCCGCGCGCGCCTTCGTTCTCTCATTAAGCGATAAAAAAGGAGAAGAAAAAGAAACATCGTCACTGCGGCTCTTTGGGGCAAGGGTACATATCATAGGAAACGGCATATCGTCATCTATGGCCGCGTATAATCGCAAAGTCTTCAGCTTGGGAAGAAGAGGCACTGATGCCGTTTCGCGGTGCCATTGTGATGGGATTCCCACAAGTTCGAGATGCTCCAAAGAGCGACCAGCATTCTGGAGGAATATTCGAGGGAATATGCCGGGACTGTCTGCTTCAGAGTAGCAGAAAAAAATGGGATTCACTAGACAAGACATTCCTGAGTTGGTTCCATAACTTCGTGTTCCAAGGAAGCGATAAGCCTGATGGGGACAGCCTGTTCAGGGGTAGCCGTGGTCTAATCTCTAATCTCGACGTTTCCCAGTATTCACCTTCCAAAAATTTGCGTTCCTCCGGAGTTTTCGCATCTATCTCGCCCGGAGGAGCTCGAACATTGGTTATCAACGCGATCAAGACTGGACAGTTGACATGTTTTGACCTTGTCTTCCCCGAGGAGCCTTCCACTGGCAACATCAGAGACACAAGTCTTCGTCATTTCAAAGGCTACGAATGGATGCACGGGGCCTCCTCAATCCATACGTTGGGATGCTGTCATTTCCGCCTCCCTCTCTATGCCGAAACGGACGAAGATCTGCCCCTGCCGTAGTTCTTGGCCACGGTTCCCAACCTGCGGACGTTGAAAATCAGTTCCTAAAAGTACCCATGACACACCTGAATTTAAGGGCGTGGTGGTGTGCAATTGTTGGCCGATTATCCGGAAGGATACTTAGAATAGTGCTCGATGCCGCTGGGGCCGTAGATGGCATAGAATAGGCTTCAATGTGTGTGTTTTCTGCGTGCGTGCGCGGCGTGACTCGTGAGCGCACGATTGACTACATACCGATGGTTTGAGCGGCAAATAGCGGCCTGCGCAAATTCCATCTCGGATCGTTCTATCACGGAGGTGCATGGAATCATGGATACTTAGGTATGTACCTATTGGACCAGATCGCCGTCCCGACTCCCGAGTCCCGGCCCCCCGGGTACCTCGCATCATGCATGGGTGGAGACTGGTGGAAATTTGTGCATAACGGCGAACGCACCTGGAATTTGAAAAAGGCAAACTTCACGTCGTGTCACCGCAACAGCGGCCAAGCATATATTCGTGAATCGTATCTGCCCAACGTCATGGCTTTATTCCGTGCCCTGGAGCCTGAGCTCACGATGGCAGATCTGATGGAGTCTGCCCGCGTCGATATCGAGACGGCCCGCGCCTCTAGCGAGACAGCTCGTGTCTGCGATGCGACGGCGACCAGAGAAAACGAGCGTGCATTAAAGACCTTGACCATGGTAAGGTTTCGTGGCAGCGTCTGAGAGTATCTGAAGAAACCACGGGTCTGACATTTACTTTCTATTGACGAAAGGTTATGAGGAGCTGCCCCTGCGCCAGAGGCGTCGAACACGGCAGATGCACCTGTAAATTCTTTGACATAATATCCCACGATAAGAGTGCGATCTTACGAACGGCATTGTTTCGTCATTTTAATTGCGAGGTTCCCTGGGATTCCAGCAAGTGCGATGACGTGCATCACATTCAGGCTTTGGATCTACGAGCTGCAACCTATGAAGCAATGGGCAAACTTGACCTCGCCGTAAAGGACGCCGAATGGATGGTGGAACTGGCTCCTCAAATGCTCGATGTAAGCAGTCCTACCTGAAGCACTTCGATACTGGCACTCCTTCGCTGACCATACCCGAGTCCAGGGCTATATTCGTTTGGGGAACCTTGCTCGGTTGCAAGGTGATGAAGAGTATGCTTGCAACCTGTATAAATCTGGGATCGAGGCAAATAGAGTCACTGGCCAAGGCTCGTCTCCCAAATTACAGGTGAGATGGCGCGGTCTTGGGCCCAGGGTCATCCTGACACACGTCACAGCACGTTTGGTTCTAATCAGTCGGAGCTCAGCAACTGCATGCCCTCCTCCGACTCTTCTTAAAAAAGGATCCGATATGCCTGCCCGCCGAGATTGTCGGGCGCATCTTCTCGTATTTAAGTTGGATTAAAATTCTGTGCGTTGATCCGCCCCCTCCCTTGCTTCAATGCTTTTTTCCGCATTGGGTACCGACTCGCGCTCAAACTGTTTTGGCTGATACTATGATTCTATGAATCACACAGTCTCATTCTACGCGTTTCCAAGCAATGGAAACGCGTGCTTACGAGTCCCGTGCATGGAAAGTTATGGAAAGACATTGTTTTCCCCCATCGATACTGGAAGCGGGTGCCATTTCCCTCGCAGCTACGTGAGATCCTGTCTTGGGCAGGAGATGGAGGTGCGCGGAGGCTCGTCATCAATAATGGCAATGGATTCACTGAACCCATCGTAACGCAGCTTCTCGAAGCATCGCCCAGCCTGGAGTATTTGGAGCTTAACTACGTATCAGATCCGTCGCTTCGTTCGAACAAGAAGATCTGGAATCAACTCAGGAGCTTCACCATCCGCATGAGTCATTACGACCGCCCTCAAGTGGACAGTCCCGGAGGGTTCCCTCGGACGTTCCTCCAAAATGCGACCAGCTCTTTGGAGCATCTCGATCTTGAGGATATGCCATGGCAATGGTATCACGAACCGTCGTCATTGCCTCTGCTTCCCAGGCTGAAGACTTTGCGAATGTCAGAGTACTTGCACATGGACGATCGTACCGACTATACCCCGTTTCCTATAGTACGTTTCCCCCACCCCAAAAGCCCCAGTGACGATAATTTTTATTATCTTTCTTCTTCTTCTTCTTCTTCTAGTCTTTGTCTCATTCTTTCCTGCTCCTTTCGCTACACGTAGAGATCTACGAGGCGGCGCGTGAAGGCGAGAACATCACTCATTGACCGTTCTTAGTTCCCTCTCTCTGTCGCCTTTCCAAGACTCGAACAGTTGTGGATTGACTCCGACATACCATACTTGACCTTGGAGCCTTTGGAGATTTGGCGAGGGAAATGGGATGATGTATGGCCCCACCTAAAGGTACTCAAGTTCAATTGTACGGAATATCTTGACTCGATTGATGATGATGCAGCAATATCACATTCAACGCTCCGCTACCTGATGTCTCTCAAGTCACTACAACATTTACGCCTTGATTTCAAGAGTGTGGACTGGAACAAACTGTTCAAGGGTCGTCATGGTCTACTTTCTCAACTCGGCGGTGCCCAGTATACACCTTCCAGAAATTTGCGTTCCTTCATTCTTTCCTCGCCTATCTCGCCCGGAGGAGCTCGAACACTGGTATCCAACGCGATCAAGACTGGGCAGTTGACATCATTCGACCTTGTCTTTCCTGAGGAGCCTTCCACCGGCAAGATTGGAAAAACCAGTCTTCGCCATTTGAAAGGCTACGAATGGATGCGTGGAGCCCCGTCAATCCATACGTTGGGATGCTATAATTTCCGCTTCCCCTTCGATGCCGGAACCGACGAGGATCTGCCCCTGCCGCAGTTCCTGGCCACGTTTCCCAACTTGCGGACGCTGAAAATCAGTTCCTGGGAGTATGACACACTCGAATTTATGGACGTGGTGGTTGCGGTACTGAGCGTCACGCGTCTCAAGACTATCTACACGCCATGTGTCGATGGTGTATTCTTGGACCAGTTGAGGGAGGTGGCACAACAACAATATGGTGTGCAATTGTTGGCCGATATTCCGAAAGAGCAGTGGCCGATGTCTTTGGAGCCATAGAGGGCATAGAATACGATTCAATGTTTTTTTTCTGTGCGTGCGTGCGCGTTATGAGCGCGCAATCGAGTACATACCCATGGTTCAAGCGGCGAATAGCGACATGCGTAGATTCTGACTCGAAATACTCCTTAAGGTAGTAGGAATTGCCCCATTGAAAGCAGTGTCACCATCTTCACGTACATGTACACTCATTGGACCAGATTCCCGTGTGTTCCGCCAGTCTCGTTTCGCTGGCGGCTGTCCGTCAATCATGCGATCGCCGACGATGTCTCGAGGTAGTCTTGTCAAAGGCCATTCCATTCCGGAGGTCCCATTGATGTAGGGAGGCAAGAGGCCCGTTAAGGGTGGCAAACTGCACAGAGGGAGGCAGGCAAATCTTCGATTTGACCTCCATCATAGGTACACGTCAAGGGCTGCGCCGTGGGGAACATTGAGAGTATTAGTCGGAAGCTCAGAACAGGGATTGAAGCGTCATCAATTTGATGAGACTTCAATCGTTACAGATGATATGACGGCAAGGTGATGTTGATGATGCTGATTGAAAGGGTAAGGACTTCTCCTCGGTCAAGACTCACGAGCGAAGTATGCGACGAAGTGCATACTAGGTATATACCTTAGGTCAGGTAGGTGGCCCGTATAATTGACTGCCTCAAGACTTTGTATACCAACCCTCGGAATCTATCACAGCCTGAAGACGGTCAGGCTGCAGGCACGCTGTCGATAGGGTCGTTAACAAGCGTCATTTCCAATTCATCCCCAACATCTGTCGCAATTTTTTCAAGGTGATCCAGTGCGTCCTGGGACTTCTCCATATGCGCCAATGTTCGAATCGCGTTTGAAGATTTGCGGTTCAAGGCTTGACCAGAGGTTCTCAATGGGACTCAGGCCGAGAAAGTCACCCCTAGCTCCTCGAGGCAAATCTTCACGTTTCTGGCCATGTGAATCGGCGCGTTGTCATGCAAAAAGATAGTGTCACTATCGAGCATGGTTGGGAGGTATTCATCAAAGTGATCACAGTGAACTGTGCTTGTGACGCCGCCTCTCTTCGAGCCGGGGTCGCCCGGGAGGACGACGAGAGGACCCAGATTTCCGTAGCGGATTGCACCCCAAAACATAAAGATATACCGGGGTTTTCTTTATTCTGACTTGTACATATTCGAACTCGGTTGCTTTAAAGCCTATAATGAGCCCATTCCGCTGCTTAGACACCGAGTTATTGTAATCACAAGTTCAAGGTACATTCTGACCGGCAGGGCGCCAAATCCACTCCTGGGTCTGTCCTCGCCGCGCTCAACAGCGCATTCATCTGTCTATCAAACGCGACGAAACTACGCAAGAGGCTTGTAAAAAACACATGAGCGCGAGTTGAAACCTTTTTTAGATGTGCTGTTCTCTCAAATTGGGCGTTGTGCGGCTTGGCGATCCATGACTCCCCTTATCTTGAGGTATCGTGCGATTGTCTCCGTAGAAACCTGAGGACGGCATATTTCTTGAATCTCTTGAGTGGTAGTGAATGACTCCTGATTTATGTTTTTCTGGAAGTGTCGCAAATCATGTTTTGTTAGCTTGGTCGGGTGCCCTCGCCCTTTTGGTGAGATCCCCCAATCTTGGGCAGTGAACCGGTTTCTAATGTTTTTTGAATGACTTCAAAGGGCGTGGTGGCGTAGGTAGGTAGTCATGGCTGCTCAAGGATGATGGTTCAATTTTTGGATGAGGCTAAATTGACGCGTCGCGACGAAAAGTGGAGAGATTTTCGCGTTATTCACTTGGGGCCACTGTACATTCTACCTGGTACCCTACAGGCTACACGTACCACCACTGTCACTCCGACTCATCGCGACGCGGGCTACAGCGGCCAAACTAATCGTACTATAATCACTTCTTGCCGTGTTGCCTGTTGCCATGTGACCTGCGGCTCATTTTCATCTGCTGCCACGAAACCAACTGTTACCATATATACATATGCGCGAGCTTCTCGCAATCTTCCCAACACGTCATGTCTTCATCCTGTGCTGAGTCAACGATGGCCGATCTGATCCGGCATGGGCGCCAATCTTACCTGGCCAAAAAATACAGTCGCGCGTCAGCATTCTTCACCAGGGTGAGCTGTCCTGGAAGAGCATGAGGGTGTCTCAGAAAGCTACGTATCTGACATTTTTGAAAAAGGCCATTTGTATCTGCCCCTGCGCCAGAGGTGTCAAGAGGGATCGATGCACCTGCAAAAACTATGAAGCGGTTGCTGCCCAAGGGGGCTCCATTGTCAGAGAAGCAATGTATACGTGCCATTGCGATGTTGGCAGAACATTCAGCAAGTGCGACAACGTGTACCATATCCAGGCCTTGAATTCACGAGCCGCAACGTACGGGGTTCTGGGTAAACTCGACCGCGCTGTGAAGGACGCCGAATGGATGCTGGAACTGGCTCCTCGACTCCCGGATGTAAGCAATGCTGTCTGAGCAATTGAAGGCCTGCACCCCTTCGCTGACTAGTTGCGACTTCAGGGATACCTTCGTCTGGGGAACATTGCGCGATTGCAAAAGAATGACGAGTATGCTTGGAAGGTGTATACGGCTGGTATCGAGGCAAACAGTGACACTGTCGTAGACTCCTCGCCCAAGTTGCAGGTGAGATTGCATGGTCTTCGTCCCCAAGTCGATATTCCGCAGTCACGTTTGGTGTCTAACGAGTCGCGGATTTGCGGCAGCAACTTTACGGTGCTCGCAACCCCCTTAACCAGCGTTTTTTTAGACAAGATCCATTGCGCCTGCCCGTCGAAATTGTCGGACTCATCTTCTCGTACCTGAGCTGGACTGAAATTCTGTACGTTGATGCGCTCCCCCTTTTCCACGTATCGGGTACCAACTCGTTGCCAAATTGTTTTGGCTGATACAGTGATACTGTGCATGCGATAGTCTCGTTCTGCGCGTTTCTAGGAAATGGAAACGCGAGCTCACGAGCCCCGTGCATGGAATACTATGGAGGACCATTCATTTTCCCCGTGAGAGCTTCAAGACGATGCCACGCCCTGGCCAGGTAAAAAACATTCTTTCCTGGGCAGGAGATGGAGGTGCCAGGAAGATCATGATAGATATAGGCGCGGGGTTCCCTGAACCACTTATGATGCAGCTGCTCGAATCATCACCCAGCCTGGAGAATTTGGAATTTCATCAACCATCAGACTTGTCGTTACCTCGGAACAGAAAGTTATGGAACCAACTCAGAGACGTCTCCATTTCCAGTGAATCCCATTCTTTCTGCTACTCTGAAGTAGACAGTCCCGGGGGATTCCCTCGAATGTTCCTCCAGAATGCTGGTAGCTCTTTGGAGAATCTCAACCTTCGGGGAATCCCATCGCAATGGTACCTCGAAATGGCATCAATACCTTTTCTTCCCAATCTGAAGACTTTGCGATTGTACGCTACCGAAGACGACGACGATATGGCGTTTCCCATAGTATGCAATTTCTCTTTCTTCCCCTTCTTTATTGCTACATGTAAAGAACGAAGACATGCGCGCGAAAGCTAGAGACTAACTCGTTGAGCCTTTCAGTTCTCTCTCTCCATCCCTTTTCCAAGACTCGAACAGCTTGATATTAATGATCTACTATACCTGGGGCTGGAGCCTACCGAAATTTGGCGAGGGAAGTGGCATGACGTATGGCCACATCTCAAGGTACTCTGGTTCAGGTCTCTTTGGTCTCTAGGTTCAGACTACGAATCGGAAATCTCGCTTATGGCGATCCGATACCTGACGTCTCTCAACTCACTACAACATATATATCTCGACTTCGAGAGCGAGGACTGGCCCCACCTGTTCAGGGATAGTCATGGTCTACTTTCTGATCGAGACGTTCTCCAGTATTCACCTTCCAAAAATTTGCGTTCCTGCATCATTAACACGCCTATCTCTCCCGAAGGAGCTCAATCATTGGTCTCCAACGCGATCAAGACTGGGCAGTTGACATCTTTCGACCTTGTCTTCCCCGTGGACCATTCCGAGCGCAACTTTGGAGAAACAAGTATTCGCCATTTGAAAGGCTACGAATGGATGCGCGGATCCCCGTCAATCCATACGTTGGGGTGCTATGAATTCCGCTTCCCCTTCGATGCCGAAACGGACGATGATATGCCTCTGCCGCAGTTCCTGGCCACGTTTCCCAACCTGAGGACGTTGAAAATCAGTTCTCTGGAGTATGATACACTCGAATTTGCGGAAGTGGTGGTTGCGGTCTTGGAGGTCACGCGTCTCAAGACTATCTACACGCCACTTGTCAATGGTGTATTCTTGGACCAGCTGAAGGAGCTGGCGCAACAACAATATGGTGTGCAATTGTTGGCCTGTTATCCGGAAGAGCCGTGGCCGGTGCCGCTGGAGCCATAGATGGCATATAATACGCTTCAATGCGTGTTTTCTGTGCGTGCGTGCGCTACGTGAGCGCGCAATCGAGTATATGCCCATGGTCTAAGCGACAAACAGCGACATGCGCAGATTCCGACTCGAAAGACTCCACCAGGCAATGGATATTGCTTCATTGACAGCAGTGGCACCATCTACCATGTACATGTACACCTATCGTACAAGATTCCCGTGTGTTTCGTCAGTCTCGTTTTGCCGGCAGCTTTAGACTTGGCCATCAGTGAGGGGAATGCAGTTCACGTTGCACGGCGGAGGAAGTCAGTTCGTCGAGTTGATGAACACTCAAGAGCTTAGCCTAGGTACCACCCATGGGCCATAAAGACTCTTTGGCTATCCGAAGGATCACACCAGTCTTCATCAAGCCAACGTGGAGGGGGTTCAACGGGGAGGGGGTTGCAGCCAATTACTCCGTACGTTGCAGCTTGATGAGGAGCTTGTACATGACTTTGCTGCATACCTAAGTATATTTTTAATGGCCCACGAATCACGATAGATCTGACTGAGATCCCCTTTTGTACTACGTTTTTAATGTATTTCAGTAATTCTTTTGGCTTATCTTTGGCTCAATTTCACAGGCAAGAGGGCAGTGGCAAGGCAAGGCATCATGTATACGTATGGGAGTGAATAGACACGTACACGCCGAGAAGGGTAGGTACCTATTTAGCGATGGCTGCTCACATATTGTGGGAAGTCAGAGATCGAAACCGTCATGATCCGACCAGCGACCCCTATCTTTCAGCTCAATAGTAGGGTTCTTGAGCATACCATCACTTGGTGAAGACACTTCAGTGTTCACCCACTCACAACTTAAGTTGGGATTGCATTCTGTTACTACCCCACGGAGTATGTATGTCGCTCCAAATCGCTGTATAAGCTAAAGAGACGAACTGCGCGCCAGGTACGATTTCAGTCGGCGCCAGGTACGGCCCACAATTTGTACCCCATAATGTCACGTCGTGTCACGGCGACGCGTGAAACAAGTGGCCAAGCCTGGAGAGCTCAGAGTATTCGTACCTACGGAGTATGTACATACCATAAAAAGACTTCTTGCCGTATCGCCTCTCACAGCTGTGGCTCAATTTCATCCGCTGCCACGATACTAACTGTTGTCACATACATATGTACCATGCGCGAAGTTCTCGCAGTCTTCTCCACACGTCATGTCTTCATCCCGTGCCCCGGAGCCTGAGCTCGCGATGGCAGATCTGGTCGAGTCTGGCCGCGTAAAAATCGAGTCGGCCGGCGCTTCTTACGCGGCGGCCCGCGTCTGTGATGCTGCGGCGACCAAAGATTATGAGCGTGCGTCGGAACTCTTGACCATGGTAAGATTTCGTGGCAAAGTCCGAGAGTGTTTGAAGCAACCACGTGTGATGTGTCTGACGTTTCCCTTTTATATTAACGAAAGGCCATGAGGAGCTGCCCCTGCGCCAGAGGCACCGAACGGCATCCATGCACCTGCAAATGCTATGAAGAAGTTGGTATCTCAGGGGAGTCGATCTTCGAGGAAGCAATGCTTGATCATGAAACTTGCGGTGTTCCCTGGAAGTACAGCAAGTGCGACAACGTGCATCATATTCAGGCTTTGGATCTGCGAGCTGCAATGTATGAGGCTACAGGAAAACTCGACCTCGCTGTAAGGGACGCCGAATGGATGCTGGAACTGGCCCCTCAATTGCCAGATGTAAGCAGGTCTACCTGAGGCATCTCGACACTGGCACATCTTTGCTGACCAGACCCGAGTCCAGGGATATATTCGTCTGGGGAATCTTGTTCGGCTGCGAAACAATGGAGAGCATGCTCGGAACCTGTATAAGGCTGGGATCGACGCAAATAGGTTCACTGGCCAAGACTCGTCTGAGTTGTCTCCCAAATTGCAGGTGAGACGGCACGGTCTTCGGCCCAAGTTCATCATGACACACCTTCACAGGTTTGGTTTCTAACCAGTCGAGGCTCAGCAACTGCATGCCCTCCACCGGCAGACCTTGAGACTAGATCCGTTACGCATGCCCGCCGAAATTGTCGGACTCATCTTCTCGTACCTGAGCTGGACTGAAATCCTGTACGTTGATCCGCCCCCCCTTTCCTCGTATCGGGTACCGAATCGTGGTCAAACTGTTTTGGCTCATACAATGCATGTGATAGTCGCGTTCTGCGCGTTTCCAAGAACTGGAAACGCGTGCTCACGAGCCCCGTGCATGGAAGATTATGGAGAAACATTATTTTTGCCTTTATAAATCCTGGGCCTGAGCTGATGCCATCCTACTTCCAGATGCACGAGATTCTGTCTTGGGCAGGAGATGGAGGTGCCAGGAAGATCGTGGTAAAATCTAGGGATTGCACTGATGCCCTCTTGACGCAGCTGCTTGAAGCATCACCCGGCCTGGAGTATTTGGAGCTCCACAACCTGTCATCCATGCTTCCTTCGAACAAGAAGATATGGAACCAACTCAGAAACGTCATCATTTCGAGTGATTGGAGAAGTTTCAACGACTCTGAAGTGGATAGCCCCGGGGGGCTCCCTCAGATGTTCCTTCAAAATGCGGCCAGCTCTTTGGAGCATCTCAACCTTTCGGGAATCCCATTGCAATGGTATCGCGAAAAGTCATCATTACCTCTGCTTCCCAAGCTGAAGACTTTGCAAGTGCGCAGTGACAGAATCCAGGAGGACTATGCCCCGTTTCCTATAGTATGTTCTCCCCCCCCCCCTCCCCAAAGAGCTGCAATTACAACATCTTCTGTTCTTTTTCTTCTTCGTTTTGTCTACAGATTTCAGTCTTTGTCTCGTTCTTCTTTTCTGCTACGTTTTGATACAGAGGTAAAGATCGAGGAGACGGGCGTGAAGGCGAGAAAATAACTCATTGAGCGTTCTTAGTTCCATTTCTCCGTCGCCTTTCCAAGACTCGAACAGCTGTGGATTGGCCCCGATATACCATACCTGGCCTTCGAGCCTGTGGAGATCTGGCGAGGGAAGTGGGATGATGTATGGCCACATCTGAAGGTACTCAAGTTCCAGTGTTTTCAATCCCTAGTCCTACAATCAATCAATGAACATGCAGCAGCATCATATTCATCGCTCCGATACCTGATGTCTCTCAACTCACTACAACATGTATCTCTCGATTTCGCGAGCGAGGACTGGCCTCGCCTGTTCAGCGGTAGTCATGGTCTACTTTCCAATCTCGACGTTTCCCAGTATCCACCTTCCAAAAATTTGCGTCACTTTGAAGTTTTCGCATCTATCTCGCCTGAAGGAGCTCGCACATTGGTCTCCAACGCGATCGAGACTGGGCAGTTGACATCCTTTGACATTTTCTTTCCCGAGAGGCCTGACCAGGGCTACGATAGAGACACACATATTCGCCATTTGAAAGGCTACAACTGGTTGCGCGGTGCCTCCTCAATCCATACGTTGGGATGCTATGAATTCCGCTTTCCTCTCGATGCCGAAACGGACGAGGATCTGCCCCTGCCGCAGTTCTTGGCCACGTTTCCCAACCTGCGGACGTTGAAGATCAGTTCCTGGGAGTATAGAACTCCCGAATTTGTGAAGGTGGTGGTTGCGGTCTTGAGGGTTACGCATCTCAAGACTATTTACACGGATTGTGTCGATGGTGTATTTTTGGACCAGCTGAAGGAGACGGCACAACAATATGGTGTGCAAGTGTTGTTTGGTTTTCCGATACAGCAGTGGCCGATGCCGCTGGAGCCATAGATGGCATAGAATACGGTCCAATGTGTGTTTTTTTGTGCGTGCTTGTGTACCTAAAATTACGTTTGAATGGACCATGGGAAATGAGCACACGCGATGGGGCCTGTCCTTAGGGTATTGACCGAGAAGAGCACATGAAGTTGTCTTGACCCTTGGGTCGATCTATTCTCTGCGCACGGAAGTCGTACGCCATTACATAGGATCATGCATCAAGAATTGACCCCGTTCGAGATGAGATCATGAGACTGCAGACTGGTTGTCCCTCGGTGTCATATTTTCCTGTCCAACAGAGCAATAAACGCCACTTTCCGTCCTAGCCTCCCAGGACAGGTTATTCCTTTTCTTGGGTTGTTTCTGTTTGCGTTTACGCTGTTTTCTTTGGGCGATCGGGTTTTTTGTTTTCTCATAATCTCATTCTCCTACTATAAACCGAGCCTCTATGCGCCCGGCTTTGAACGACAGAGCCTTTGTGCCGAGGTCATCTCGGCCTCGTGTTCCAAGACAGTGTAATCTCAGCAAGTTTTGTCTTCCAAAAGTACAGGAGTGTGCGAGGTGATGAAATTGGTGATATTCCTGCGCTCAAGAAAAAAGTACATGTGGCGTGGAGGGTGCGTGCGTCGAAAAGTGTAAAAGGTACATGTGTACCTAGGAGGTACGTACCTACTCCGTAGTCGCGTTTTGGTTGTGGGTAAAATTGCCTCGGCCCGTGATACGTTCACGATTGGCCCTGTTGCTTCTTGCATTATGAGCGTCTTGCTTTGCACTTTGTGGTTTAATCGTTTTTGGTTGTTCTCATCTGTGACCACGATAACTTCGTCACCAGGTCGTGTCCCTTGCGCGGGCTTTCCAAATACACCCGACACGTCATGTCTTCAGACTGTGCCTCGGAGGCCTTCGAGTCCGAGTCAACGATGCGTGATCTGATTGAGTCCGGTCGCCAAGCTCGTGAGAACGCGATCAAGATGCACGAGCATGCGTTGGAACTCCTCAACAAGGTAGGTAGTCGTGGCAGCCACCGATCTCGCTTGAAGGAGCTACCTGTCTGACATTCCCTCCGTTCGTGGAATACAGGCCATGGACAGCTGCCCCTGCGCCAGGGGCATCGAACGGCGCAGATGCACCTGCAAAAACTTTGAAAAGGTCGCTGCCGAAGGTAGTTCGATTTTCAGAGAAGCCATGTTTACTTGTCATTGCGACGTTGGCAAGACATTCGGCAAATGCGACAACGTGGACCATATCCAGGCCCTGGATCTTCAAGCTACAACATTTGAGGCCTTGGGCAAACTCGACCACGCTGTGAAGAACGCCGAATGGATTCTGGAACTGGCTCCTCAACTTCCAGATGTAAGCAGTTCTGCATGAATCTTTCGAGGCCTGCGCCCCTCTACTGATCAGTCCCGAATCTCGACTCTAGGGATACATTCGTCTGGGAAACCTTGCACGGCTGCAAAAGAACGATAAGTATGCTTGCGAACTGTATGCGGCTGGGATTGAGGTCAAAAAGGAGATCGCCGCGGACTTGCCGCCAAAATCACAGGTGAGATGATATAGCCTTCGGTCCAAATTTTTATCGTCGCACGTCACGCAGCATGTTTTGTCCCTAACCAGTCGGGGATCAGCCACTTGACACCCTCTACCGTCACGTCTCGAGACCAGATCCGATATGCCTGCCCGCTGAAATTGTCTCGGACATCTTCTCGTACCTGAGCTGGATTGAACTTCTGTACGTTGATCCGCCACACCTTTTTTTCGTGTCGGGTGCTACATAACTCGTGGAGCAAACCGTCTTGGCTGATACTATGCGTGACATAGTCGCATTCTGCGCGTTTCCGAGGAATGGACTTGCAAGCTCACGAGCCCAGTTCATAGAAAATTATGGGAAAACGTTGATATTCCCGATTTGTTCGGCGAGTTGGGGCCACGCCCCGATCACCTAGAAAAGATTGTATCCTGGGCTGGAGAAGGAGGTGCCAGAAAGATCGTGATACGGAATTGCTCAGATATCCCTGAACCAACCTTGACACGACTACTCGAATTATCACCGAGCCTGGAGCATTTGGAAATTTATTGGATGCTGCCTCAGGGGCTTCCAGCGCGTAAGAACAAATGGACCCATCTCAGGCACGTCTCCTTATCGGGTCAGCACGGCTATTTCATCGACAAAGAAGTAGATTGTGACGGGGGATTCCCTCAGACGTTCCTCCAAAATGCTGCCAGCTCTTTGGAGCACCTGAACTTTGTGGGAATCCCAAGCCAATGGAATCGCGGGATGGTACCTTAACTTCCCCAGTTGAAGACTTTGCACATAACCGGTCTCCCGGAAGACAGTAATAGGTTTTCTGTGGTATGTTTTCCCGCCCCGAAGAGCCTTCGCCACGCTCGTTTATTTCTTTGCCCTCCTTTTTCTTCTTCTCCCTGCCTTCCTTTTTTTTTGTCATACTTTTTATTTCTGCTCTTTGCCGCCACATTTAGAGAACGAGAGAGGACGCGCGTGAAAGCGAGAAGCTAAATTGTTTAACCTCCTTAGTTCCATCTCTCCGTCGCATTTCCCAGACTCGAAGAGCTTCGGATTGGCCCCGATGTTCCATTCCTGGTACCAGATCGCGCGCTGATTCGGCGAACAAAATGGGGAGATGTATGGCCACACCTAAAGGTACTCAAGTTCCAAGATTGGGAACCTGAAGAAACGGAAGTACACCAAATGCTAGAACTTGACAAACTGGAAGACGAGATAGAAGAAACGCGTGAGACGCTTCGATACCTGGTGGCACTCAACTCACTACAACATATTTCTCTTAACCTCGAAGGAGAGAACTGGCCTTGCAAGTTTCGCCAAAAAGATGAAGATCTGCTTTCTGATATTGACGTTGCCAAATATTCAGATTTCAGAAATCTGCGTTCCTTTGAATCGCCTTCATTCTCCATCACGCCCGACGGAGGTCGAATATTGCTCTCTAACGCCATCATGGCTAAACAGTTGACGTCTCTCGACCTTGTCTTTCCCATGGAGCATTACGCCAACCCTTTCATGCGCATGGATCCTTTCACCTACGGGATTACTTTCGGGGGCCATGAACCCCTTGAGGACTCTTACACCATGGGAGAGAAAAATGTTTCGTATTTAAGAGGCTATGAATGGTTGCGCGGGACTCCCTCAATTCACACCTTGGGAATCTATGGATTCCGCTTTCCTATCGATGCTGAAAACAACGAGGGTTCGCCCCTGCCTCAATTCCTGGCCACGTTCCCGAATCTGCGAACGCTGAAAATCAATTCTTGGAAATACAGAACACCCGACTTTGTGAGCCTGGTAATTTCGATTATGAGGGTCACGCATCTCAAGACTATCTACACGACATGTGTTGAAGACGAATTTTTGGACCAGCTCAGGGAGACAGCACAAGAACACGGCGTGCAGTTGATGAGTAAATTCCCGGAACAGCAGTGGCCGATGCCGCTGGAGTCATAGATGCTTTCGTGTGTGCGTTATTTGCGTGCGTGCGTATGGCGGCCACAGACGTCGCTACAGCCACCCAACGCTATCATGATGGCCGGCGACGGCAAGCTTGAGTCAGCGGCCGCAGAGAAGGGTGTCAAAGTCCATTCTCCGACGTTTGGGGTCAATCAAGTCCCGCCGTTGCCGCCGTCGGCGCTGCATACCTATTTCGACGATCATTTCGACTCCTCGGACCCCGAGTCAACTGATTGGCGTTGGCTTCCTCAGTAAGATAGGCCCTAACAGTCATGCGATCAACGGCAAGAAAAATCGCGACTCATTGGTTTCTTTTCCGCGATGACCAACCTCAGAGTGTTGAGATCAACTTCTAAGATCGACTCAGAGTATAGCCTGCCCTATCCGAATCAGTGCCTTGACTTCCAAAAAGGGCAACTGGCAGTGCACAATCACCCACGCACTAAGCATGCATCGATCAGCGCATGGTGTTTATAGTTGCCGAGTTTGAGGCCAGCGAGCCTACGCTCCAAATCTATCCTGGTCACATGCTCTTCCTGTTCCAAGATTGCTGCAGCGATGACGAAAAGAGGCGAGGGATCTGTCTTCCTCTGCGATAGAGTAATGTACGACGATAGATAACTCCTTTGAGAGACGACCTCCGAGGTCTTTCGCCGACTCGAGCCTGAATTAAGATCCTGTCAGACGAACTGTGCCATTGATATGATCAACTTCGTTCTTGCCTTATGAATCGAATACCGGCTCCAATGCACAAACAAGGAGCCAGTTTCAAAATTGGGTTGGGTCTTAAGTTACCATGAGTCAGCAGCAATCTTGCGTATACAAATCACATACACATGACCACGACGTCGTTTAATCCAAGATCGCATCTCGATATAGGAGAATCAGGAGCCAGTCTACTAGTGAGGATAGCGATAATACGTTTATTTATTTTAGGAATATGGCAGGGTCGAAGGCTGAGCGTGTAGATGATGTGTATTTGTGTGATTAACTAGGGACTATGTATATCACCATATGGACGCCTCACTTAACTTGACTGTAAGTTGGCTCATGGTTTTCCAAGACGCTCTACTAGAAACGGCTTCACAAAGTACTCTGTGTGTCCGTTTGCACCGCAATTTATGTTTCACGACAGTTGAGAAATTCCCTCTCAGGAAGTCGGAAGTTGGAACAAGCCAGGTGCGTATAGTGGAGGCGTAAAAAGAACTCACATTCTCAACCACGTTTTTGCGCGTGAATATGAGGTTATTTTGCCAAGGGGTTGTACCTGCCTCTCTGCGCTGGGAGGGGCCGACTTACCTCCGCCAAAATTGTGTTGTACATTAGGTACCTTACTACCTAGGTAGGTACCTTAGGTACCTAGTATGTACAGCCCCGTACAATATGATCGGGGTTTCCGGTTACATACATATTAGATGGTACCATTATCCATATGTAGATACACGAATTAACATGGGTGCGACGACTGACGACAATCACGGACGCACTTCCACTGTCGCGTTCCCTCTGCAAACAGTAGGGCGTGCTTCTTTTCGCCCCGTGTCACGATACCATCCGTCGCCACGTTATGTGCGATGCAGGGGCTCTGCAATCTTCCTTACAGGCCATGTCTTCATCCCGTGCCTTAGATGCCTCCACGCCCGTGTCCACGATGCGTGATCTGGTTGAGTCTGGCCGCCAAGCTCGTGAGAACGCGATCAAGAAGCACGAGCGTGCGTTGAAACTCCTCACCAAGGTGAGTAGTCGTGACAGCCTCCGATCTCGTTTGAAGGAGCTACCTGTCTGACATTTCCTCCGTTCGTGAAAAACAGGTCATGAACAACTGCCCCTGCGCCAGGGGTGTCGAACGGCGCAGATGCACCTGCAAAAACTTTGAAAAGGTCGCTGCCGAAGGAGGTTCGATCTTTAAAGAAGCAATGTATACTTGTCATTGCGACGTTGGTGGAATATTCGGCACATGCGACAACGTGGACCATATCCAGGCCCTGCATGTCCAATCCACAATATTTGAGGCTTTGGGTAAACTTGACCACGCTGTGAAGAGCGCCGAATGGATTCTGGAACTGGCTCCTCGACTTCCAGATGTATGGAGTTCTGCCTCAGTCTTTTGAGGCCTGCGCCCCTTTACTGACCAGTCTCGGGTCTCTATTTTAGGGATACATTCGTCTGGGGAACCTTGCACGGCTGCAAAAGAATGAGGAGTACGCTTGCGAACTGTACGCAGCTGGGGTCGAGGCCAGCAAGGAGAGCGCCGCAAACTTGTCGCCCGAATCGCAGGTGAGATCCCATAGACTTGGCCAAGTTCATCGTGGCACGTCACGCAGCACGTTATGTGTCTAACGAGTCCGGACTCAGCATCCGTACATCCTCTACCGTGATGTCCTGAGACAAGATCCGTTACGTCTGCCCGCCGAGATTGTCTCGCAAATCTTCTCGTACTTGAGCTGGATTGAAATTATGTACATTGATCCGCTCCCCCTTATTTGTCTCATTGGGTACTGACCCGTGGAGCAAACTGTTTTGGCTGATACTATGCATGAGATAGTCCCGTTCTGCGCGTTTCCAAGGAATGGATTCGCAAGCTCACGAGCCCCGTCCATAGACAACTATGGAGAACCCTTGTTTTTTCCTATGAGTATCATAGGCCGATGCTACGCCCGAGCCATCTTCAAAAGGTTTTGTCCTGGGCTGGAGAAGGTGGTGCGAGAAGGATCGTGATAGAGGAAGGCGGGGTAGTCACTGAATCAACCGTGACGCAGCTGCTTGAATCATCACCCAGCCTGGAGCATTTGGTGTTCCATAATATATCGGAACAGACGCTCCCGGCGCATCAGAACAAATGGACCCAACTTAAGCACATCTCCTTATCGAGTCAGGGCGATGATTTTAACCACGTTGAAGTAGATCGTGGAGGTGGATTTCCTCAGACGTTCCTCCAAAATGCTGCGAGCTCTTTGGAGCACCTCAACTTCAAGGGAATTCCATTGTCATGGTATCGCGGAAAGGCACCTCATCTTCCCCAGTTGAAGACTTTGCGAATGGGCAGTGCTTTTGACGACAATGGCCCATTTCCTATAGTATGCTTCCCCGCCTCGAAGAGCCTTGGTGACGCTCATTCTTTGTGGGCTCCCTCTTCCTTCTTCTCTATGCCTTACTCTATTCCTGAACCTTGTCGCTACCTGTAGCGAATGTGAAAGGACGCACGCCAAAGCGAGAAGCTGACTTCTTGAGCCCTCCTAGTTCGATCTCTCGATTAGCTTTCCCAGACTTGAACAGCTCTGTATTGGCCCCGACATACCATATCTGAACGGGAAGCTCGCGGCCATTCGACAAAGAAGATGGGAAGACGTATGGCCACACCTAAAGGTACTCAAGTTCGAAACTTGTAAACTTGAAGTAGAAAGCTCCGATAGTCTAGACACGCGTTTGTCGCTTCGGTACCTGACGGCTCTACATTCAATACAACACGTTTCACTTACACTCGACAAAGTTCCCTGGCAATCCATGTTTCGCGAGAAATATGAACATGTTATCTGTGATACCGACGTTAGTCAGTATTCAGATTTCAAAAATCTGCGTTCCTTCGAGGCGCCTGAATTGCCTATCACGCCCACCGGAGGTCGAATATTGCTCTCCAACGCCGTAATGGCTAATCAGTTGACGTCCTTTGACCTTGTCTTTCCCAGTAGGTATTGCGAAGGCAGGATTGTCCTTGACGATCCTTTAACTGGCACTACCATCATCGATGACCCTGGAAGCGGCACCGTTGAAGAACGAAGTATTTGGCATTTAAAAGGTTACGAATGGTTGCGCGGGACTCCCTCCATTCACACCTTGGGAATCTACGAATTCTGCTTCCCCGTCGATGCCGAAAACAACGAGGATTCGCCCCTGCTGCGATTCCTGGCCACGTTCCCGAATCTGCGAACGCTGAAAATTAATTCTGGGCAATACAGAGCACTCGATTTTGTGATTCTGGTTGGCTCGATCATGCGGGTCACGCATCTCGAGACTATCTACACGTACAGTGTCGATGGCGAATACTGGGACCAGCTGAGAGAGACGGCACAAGAACACGGCGTGCAATTGATGTTGTGGCAATTTCCGGAACAGCAGTGGCCGATGCCGCTGGAGTCATAGACGCTTGGGTGTGTCACGTGTGTGTTTGTTGCGTGCGTACGTACGGCGTGGACATACGTCGCTGCGGCCGGGCCAGCAACGGCAAGACTGAACCAGCGGCGACAGGTGAGACTGATCAAGGCAATTCTTATAACGTTTGGGGTCAATATGATCACACCGTTGTCGCTCGGTGCTGCACAACCATTTTCACAATCTCTTTCGACTCGTTGGAACCTGAGTCGATTGAATGGCGTTGACTCCATGACCCGTCATTGGTCAAGAAGATATGCGATCTACGACACGAAAAATAACGACCCATCGGTGTCTTTTCCGCGATGATCAACCTCAGAGGATCGAAATCATCGCGAGTATTGACTCATGTGGATTAGTAAAGGACGACTAGCATTGGCACGATATGGAATCTGCCGTACGCAATCGCCCACAATTAGTCTTCGTCAATCAGCGCATGATATTTGTCGTCGCCAGGTTCAAGGCCAGCGAGCCCGCGCTGTAAATCCATCTTTGCTATAAGCCCTTTCTTGCCCTAAAATTGCCGCAGCAATGACGGAGATTGGCAAGGGACCTGCTTTCTTCCGAGCTAGAGTGATTTAAGAGAACAGCTAACGCCTTCGAGAGACGACCTATAGGTTATGAGTTCTTCGGCCGACTTGGACCGGCACTTAGATCCTGAAAGACGATCAGCTTCGTCACACTATCAAGTACGATTATCATAGCCGCATACAGACAGTGTCTTGGACCTATCCATGGCTACGAGTGGATGTGCCATTAACATGATCAACTACCCTCTTCACTTGGAATACGGGTCCCAGGACCCAATGTCATCATCACAGACAAGGAGCCATCATCCAGATTGGCTTGTATCTCAAATCACCATAAGATCAGGAGCAACCTTGCGTATATAATCACATCTACGGGATCACGCTATGGTTCGGTGCAAGATCAGATCTCGATGTGGGAGAATCGGGATCCATTCGACTACTAAGTGACACGGCTGCAATAGACACGCTGGTCTGCGGATCTAAACGGCGCTTCTGGCCAAAGGGCATAGCTGCCAAGGCTGTGTTTGGAAAGTACTCGGGTAAAGAAATGAAAACCCCCAATTATAGCGACAAAGCCAAAGCACGGGCGAGGGACCCGAGCTTGTTCACGAATCATGGGTGATCCCAGCAAGTTCGACAGCTGGATCACCGCATTCTCAAACAAGATCAAGGAAAATGACGACACATTCAGAACATAGAACAGTCGCATGATGTTCTTGTTTAGCTGCCTGGATGGAGCAGCTAAGAGAAGAACGGGGCCACAGCTTCGTACTGGGCCTCCCGGATGGCTACCGCATGACAAATCTCTTCCACGCCGACCGCTTGAGAAAGGCTGCCGATGACCCGTTACCGCAACAGATTGAGGCTCCGGCGGAGCCAGAAGAAATTAACGGAGAACCCGAATGGGAAGTCGAGGGAATCCTCAAGTCGCGCCTCACGGGTCGGAACAAGACGCTACAATACCAAGTGCCGTGGAAAGGTTGCGATCCCGACGATACGTGGTACCCGGCAGAGAACTTTAAAAACTGAGCGATGGTTTTGCATGATTTCCACGAGCGACACGGAGAATCTCCCGGACCTCCAATGAGACTCAATGATTGGATCAGAGCAGCGGCAGCCGACGAGGAAGTGGGAGAGCACCCTGACGATAACAGAGCCGCCGGTGAAGGAAGGAAAGGCAGAACACGACGGCACGTTTAGGTTCTGGATGATGTTCATCCGCACATGACCATTGACCGGTTAACAGAAACACGACAACAAAATTGGAAACTCCCTCGATATCTTCGATTTCGAGGTTTTTGGAGGGGGGTAGTGTGACGGCCCTGGGCCTCACAGACTGTGGAACTCTTAGCTGCTCCATCCAGGCAGCCAAACAAGAACATCATGCGACTGTTCTCTGTTCTGAATGTACCGTCATCTTCCTTGATCTTGTCTGAGAATGCAGTGATCCAGCTGTCGAACTTGCTGGGATCACCCGTAATTCGTGAACAAGCTCGGGTCCCTCGCCCGCGCTTTGGCTTTGTCGCTTTAATTGGGGTTTTTCATTTCTTTACCCGGGTACTTTCCAAACATAGCCATTGTCCTAGGCGATCCTTTAACCGGCGGGACCATTATCCATGACCCTGAAAGCGGCACCGTTGAAGAACAAAGTATTTGGCATTTAAAGGGTTACGAATGGTTGAGCGGGACTCCCTCAATTCACACCTTGGGAATCTACGAATTCCGCTTCCCCGTCGATGTCGAAAGCGACGAGGATTCGCCCCTGCTGCGATTCCTGGCCACGTTCCCGAATCTGCGGACGCTTAAAATAAATTATTCGGAATACAGTACACCCGACTTCGTGAGCCTGGTGGTTTCGATTATGAGGGTCACGCATCTCAAGACTATCTACACAACATGTGTTGATGGCGAATTCTTGGACCAGCTAAGGGAGACGGCACATGAACATGGCGTGCAATTGATGAGTCAGTTTCTGGAATAGCAGTGGCCAATGCAGCTGGAGTCATAGACACTTCCGTGTGTATGTTTTGTGCGTGCGTACGGCGCGCCGGGCGCGGACATACATCGCAGCGGCCGCCCAAAGCCGTCGTTGGCCAGCAACGGCAAGAGTGAGTCAGCGGCCGCAGGCAAGGGTGGTCAAAGCCATTATTTTGACGTTTGGTGCTATACCAAGCCTTAAGCGATAATGTGATGTCTCGTTATTCTGCAAGGTCGATACAATGGCTAAAGCGGGCTTCCTTGATGTCGTCTGCAGGTTATATACAGCAGCAACCTTGGGGCATAGATAGAAAGGCATCACTATACGTCACTGGTGACTTCGATACAGACATCTGCTTCGACGTAGGACACTTCTTTAGTCTTGAGCACCGGCAAGTTGCAACCCTCCTCGCCCGGAAGTGCCAACGGGCATTTTCCTTACACCAGAACACCAGATAAGATCCATCGCGGCTGGGAAAGGGACCGAAATCGTGATGCCGTTGAGGCTTTCTCGTCAGCAGAAAACGGGTCTTTGAGAGGGCAGAAAGCAGTAGGCGGCGATGGCAACGTGACGACAACACACTTCGACTAGACAATGGCAGGAAAGCGTCGTATTCTCTGGGCTCGACCAAGATGATGAAGCCGATAACTAGAGCTAGACAAGACGCACACCGATGATCAGAGATCTCAATAGGGGAGGTTTTTTTTTTTCTTACTTATTGTCGCCCAGACTCGCCCTAGGGATCTTGAACATATCTGCAGCTTCCCGCTGGAAGGACTACGGAAGCCAGCTATGCTCATAGTGTTGTCCGGATCATATATTCAATGATGACAAGGAGCATTAAGATATCATCTCTTCTGCGGTCGGTCCCGGGTGACGGGTCGGAATAGGTGCGTTCGCGCGTGTGACGGGCGTCAAAGGTGTGTAATAAATGATCTTGTTGTGCGTGTATTTCCACACTTCTTTTACGTATCGAGCACCAACTCGTCGTCAAATACATGTGACCGTCGCCACACATGTATTATAATACAGTTTCTGTCTGCGCGTTTGCAGGAGGTGGGCATTATATACGCTCTCAAGACTCACGAGTCCATCGTGTAGTCCAATCTGGAGAAACATGATATTTTTCGACACGGTCATGAGGCGGGCGCCATACGTCGAATAGTTGGAGAGGATACTGACCTGGACAGGAGGTGGAGGTGGCAGTGAGGTGCCAGGAAGATTGAGATACCGAGAGGTGTGGCATTCATTTAGTCAGCGCCGAGGCTGCTGCTCAAAGCATCGCCCAGTCTGGAGCAATTGGAAATTTTGGAACTGGTGGACCTGTCACTTCCCCATTGAGAGTTATCCCGAGACTTTTTATGAAAATGCAGTAGACCATCCGGGGGGTTTCCCTCACGTTCATCCAACATGCTGCCAATTATTTGGAGCATCTCAAGCTCGTGGGGATTCCACAGCCTTGGTTAGATCTGGGCCTTCCAAAATACCCATGCTTCACAAACTAAAGACTTTGCGAATTGGCGACGATTACAAGATTGAAGAATGACGAAGAGGTGACCCCTTCGCCTATCGTAACTTGTAAGTCCTCCCCGTCCAGAGAGCCGCATTGAGAAGCTTTTTCTCCCTTCCTCCCTACATCTTCTGTATCTCCTTTCTCTTTCTTTCTCCCACTCTTCTCGTTTATTCCGTCCCGCAAGGGTAAAGACCGGGGGCTGCGCGTGAGAGCGAGAGGTTGACTCATTACGTCTATTTAGCTTTTTCTCACCCTCGCCTTTCCAAATCTCGAACAAATTTGGATTGGCCCTTACATACCATACCATATCTAAATCCGAATCCAGTGATGAATTGGCAAGAATTGAGTGACGCCATGTGGCCACACTTGAAGGTACTCGTGTTCGATGATCGATCCTTGTACTGATACATGTAACATACTCAGACCTCCATGGACCATGGAGAAGTAACCCGTTCGATGCTGCGCGCCCGCAGTCCCTGACGGGTCTCGGGTCACTACAGCATATCTCTCTGGGACTGGAATTCGAGGATAAGAACGTGTTCTTGCGGTCCTGCATATTCGACGACCCTGATGAATTTATCACTGATCTCAATTGACGGAAATTAGGTAATACCCACGATCTCAGTCAAACTACGGAGTACTGTTGCGATAAGTGCGATGTAGCTCTTAATCACAAAACATCTTGAGCGTATACGGAGTACGGTAGAATAGGTGCACCGTTAACGGTTAAAGTACCCTTGTACATAACACCTCAGCAAGCCGATGCTTCCAAACTCGGATTGAGCTCCTTTCCTGCCTTCTGTATCTATAAAAAGTAACACTCCGTCTAAACCGCGGAAAAGCCCTCAAGAAGCAGGGCCACGATTTTCTCTCTCTTCCTGAAACCGCTTCTTCACGTGCAGAAAGAAAATTGGCGGCAGCCCCGGATTGCGTTGTCCTTCTCCTCATGAGCCATTTCTCTGAATCTCTTTTGACTTTTAGTTGGTCGTTGATTATTAAAATAATAGCTTATTATGGAGTAGCCTCCGATGTCTTCCTGTAGTAAATGAATCATGAATGTACCTGCCCTAGGTACTACTGGCGGGCGATTCAATTTCATCCCCCCCTACCTTACAGGTAATGATGTCGGTTTTGAATGGAGACTCTGCGTAGAAGTAGTCGCAATCCAACGGGGCAGCTATCATCTATGTACCTTTCAATGACCCCCCCACCTGTAAGCTAGGGGGGGATGAAATTGAATCGCCCGGCGCCCGCCAGTACGGAAGGAACGGCAGTCGGCAATGTCGATGACAGAGTGAAATCCGCGAGAGCTGTCTTGAAATTCATGAATCATAATTACCCGGTATGTATTCATCCGGCGGAGCGCCGGAGTATGAGCAGCCTATTACCTACCTGCCCCTACGGAGTAGGGGAGAGTTCTTCACTCTGGCTCGCTTCGTGAAGTATATATTTATAACACGGGCCCCCCTCACGAGTCACCGATACTCTCATCATTTCTAAAACACACCAGGTCACCGACATCAAATACTTCTTCTAGCAACATAATAATCCCCCTAGAAAGCAAAGCCGTCACAATCTTTGATACATACAACATGAAGTTTAGCAGTGTCCTCGGCACCTTCGCCCTCGCTACCCTAGAGGCATACCATGTGTGTGCCGGTCCACTCGAAGCCATATCTCCGGTTGCTCGAGCAATTCCACCTAATTCATACTGCTGTGTGCGGGTGTAAGTTGGTTCCAATTTTTGTATTTGCCGTGTAAATGATGTCAACATGGTCAATACCTGAAGCAGCCCCTGGGCCCTGTCCCTCTTGCCGATCTGTTTATTCGCTAACGCCAAGGTAGCGCTGGCGAGAGCACATATGGGTTTCCCTTTAACTCGGGGTATAACACGGAATCTTTCTACACAGACAATAATTGTATGATCACGGTCACTAGAGGCAAGGCACCGAGCCAAGACGGCTGTAAATCATGGCCTGTGGCAGTCTCTTGCCCCAAAGACGTCAAAGCCCCTGCTATCACGCTGTTTGCTGGACCCCCTTGCTAGAGGATGAAATGTACATATATCATGTATGTAGCGAGGATGAGATTTAAACTGGAACTATACTCTCTAAAACTTCTTGCGATAGCGCATGCAATTACGCATGTCGTTCGTATTTGAGGCTTTGAGCCAAATAGAGCGCTCATCCAATTTCCTAAGTTCCTTGACTTCCTTTAAAGTTTACCCAAGGAGTTTACCCGAACCTTGTGTATATATACTTCTCGTTTTCTTGCTCTTAGAGAGAACAAGATGAGAATGGAGAACGTAGAACGTAGGCCAGATCCTCGCGGGAGCTGTGCAGCGTGCTACACTGCTACCGTCTACGCAGCAAACAAAGGGTCCGAGATGTAGACCAAAAAGACGACAGTTCTCACAGGACAAAAGCAGGACTCGACCAGAAAGAACGAAGCGCGTCCCAAGACTTCATTCACTATCTAAAAATGATCGTGGGAATCATCGAGTTCATGAGGGAAAACTCTTCATCAAACAACGCCGAACGGGAGACCTTATTTTTCACCCTAAAGTATTTAGAGATTTGTACAGCCAAACCGACCCAAGACAGCTTCTTTTCAGCCTCCAATGTTCCATAATAAGTACCATAATTCGCCATACGTTGTTTCAACTTGTATCGTCCAAACTTGAGCTTCATTTTTGAGCCCATATCCTTTCCAGCACGGCCTCAACGGGACGACGACGAAGGTACAAAGCGAGATGAGGTCAACCAAACTGAGGAATGTCAATTCAGAACGTGATGATCGACTGTGACTCTACAAGGAACTCTAGAGGCGTGTGTCCTCTATGATCAGGTATACGCTATATACCGGCAAGCGCTGACCTAGCATTGCGCTGGTCAAACGCTATGCTGGCAAACGTTGTGTAGGCAATCGCGGAGCCGACACTCTCTGGTCGGCACAGCGCCCCCGACTGAAACGTCTCGACTGAAACGCCTCGGTGTGGTAAGTGTGCTGTACTGCCTGAACCGGCAAGCGCTGTACGATCACGGATCACCGTCGATGCACAGTGTGACGGCCCTGGGCCTCACAGGCTCACAGACTGTCAGACTGTGGATCTGGATGGATGACCGGGATGAGGGGAGATAAGGGCAGCCGGGACTATTAGCCCCAAAGTGGGTATGTATGTACATAGTGGAATTATCCCTGCCCATAATTAGGCAAAACTGAAGAAATCGTGCGGCGACGCGTAGCGGAGGCGCACATTTCGTGTTTGCCTCTTTATGCTCCATGTTAGTATATGACAGGTATGACTCATGAGCTATGGTGTGGAGTCCTCCAGATTTCTATCGCTCCCATTGGTCGGCCTTACGTTGGCACAGGCTGCTTATTGGTCAGTTTTGCCTATCTTTGGCGTCACTGCATTTTTCACTTCATTCCAAGACTCTTTGCAGAGCTTGCGGAGCTCGATGTACGCGTCGCCGCACGATTTCTTCAGTTTTGCCTAATCATCTTCTGTCCATCATTTGAAGCCGTATTTGCCCGTCCCATCCGTACCTCATCACAATGCCAAACGAACCTAGCGACCCAGAAACACCAGCAACACCGGCAACACCGGTAGCATCGTCAGCACGAAGAACAGGGTGAACACCCCCCTGGTCTGAGGAGGACACATTCAAGCTCCTGGAAGAGCTCCTCGAGGCACGCCGAAACCGAGAGTTCCTCGGCCCCAAGGACCTCACCGCCCCTCGTGTATACGAGAAAATCGCGAAGCTTTTGCAAAATTTGCACCCATCAGATCCGGGTGCTTGGGATGCGAAGCGCGTGCGTAGCAAGCATGACGACCTCGCCAAAATGTACAGGTTTTGGTATATTGCATGCAATTTCTCTGGTTGTCATGCTGACAGGAGAACGGGAAAGATCTCCTATGACGCGGAAGAGAGAAAAACGTATCTCATGGGCAAGTACGGCATCTCTATGCGAAGGATTTTTAAGATCGGCCTATTGTGACGCGATACCTTTCACCTCGACCATTGTGACGAGGTATTTGTAGATGTCGTTATTACAACAGGGAAATCTATCATCGAGGCAGAACTATATGTGAGCCAAGGAAGCCCGAAAAGGGCGCAACGCGTAGTCGACACAGCACAAGACAAAGAAGACCATGGCCGAGTATCACCATCCTCTCCAACGCCGGAAGAAAGCGACGGGTTTCGCCCCACGATGCCCGACTTTTCGGACAACGACGACAATTTGCCGCATCCTATGTCATCAGCGTTCACTCGCCCATCGCGGGCAGGCTGGGGCAGCTTCAAGCTCTGTCCCACCGTCAGGAACACCAGAATTTACGCGCGATGGGTCTCGACAGCGACCCGAACGAGCGGCACCTTCGGACTCTCCCTTCGACAATCTCGTGAGTCGTGACCCTACTTGACAACATTCGAAGTAAGAATTTAAGAAAACGAAGTCCGAGCCACCAAAGTCTGAGCCGCACAACAAGTTGGAATTGGCGATGCGAGATACAGATCGATTCGTGAAGAGTTCTTGTCATGGTCGAGGAATATCCATTTATGAGTGGCTGTTGAAAGACGTTACATAACAGCCACCTAACTGTATGGCTTGGGTTGGAAGCAGATAGTTTAAAATTGGCATTGCTAGAGAGAATCGGTGTATCTAACAAATACGCCAAAAGACTAATCTTCTGTAGATACACCGATTCTCTCTAGCAATGCCAATTTTAGACTATCTGATTCCAACCCAAGCCATACAATTGGGTGGCTGTTAACGTCGTTCAACAGCCACTCATAAATGGATACTCCTCGACCATGACAAGAACTCTGACTTAGTTTTCTGCAGTGGCTACTCCGTACACTCAAATAGTAAATACTATGTCACTTTATTTTAGGGCAGTGGAAATATCCAGAATGGGCAGTGGAATTATCCCTGCCCTTATTTTATTATGTATATGTAGGTGCGAAAGAATTCTTAATTTCACCCACAAGTACTCCGTAAGTACGTACATAATCATATGTTGATATGTATCTTTAGCGTATCCGGTAGAAAACAGACAGACGGACCACGGTACACAGTGCGTCGAATAGTACCTAGCATCATCCAACACGGCTGTACTGCTCAACGCGAACACAAGATAAAGTCCGTGGCAGTCCTCATCGGACGCCAGGAGACCTGAACAAAAAAGACAAGAAAGTCGTGACTGAATTCAGTGGAGATCTATCCTAAGAGCAAGAAAACGAGAAGTATACCTATTTTCATACACTCCTTGGGTAAAGGGAGTCAAGGAAATTGAATGAGCGCTCAAATACAAACGACATGCGTAATTGCGTGCGCTATCGCAAGAGAGCCAGCTAAAAGGTAGCGTCCGACTGTCACAGTTTCCATCTGTAGAGACTAGTACACCGCACAAAGTACTCGTGAGTCGTGTACATAACATCTCAGCAAGCTGATGCTCCCGAAGTTCCAGGCTGAGCTCCTTTCCCTGTCTTCTATATCTATAAAAGGTAACACTCCGTCTAATTCGAGAAAAGGTCCTCAACAAGCAAGGCCACGATTATCTCTCTCTTCCTGAAACCGCTTCTTCACGTGAAAACCAGTCACCGACATCAAACACTTCTTCTCGCAACACTTCAAACCCCTCTAGAAAGCAAAGCCGTCAAAATACATACAACATGAAGTTTAGCAGTGTCCTCGGCACCTTCGCCCTCGCTACCCTAGAGGCATACCGTGCGTATGCTAGTCCGCTCGAAGACATGTCTCCGGTTGCTCGAACGTTGGCACCTAACTCATTGTGCTGTGTGCGGGTGTAAGTTGATTTGAACTTTCGTATTTGCCGTGGTGATGTCAACATAGTCATTTCCTGAAGCAGTCCCTTGTCCCTCTTGCCGATCTGTTCATTCGCTAACGCCAAGGTAGCGCTGGCGGCAACACCTATGGGGTTCCCATTGATGAACCGGAGACTACCACACAATTGTTTTTCACAAAGGAAAAATGTAAGATCACGGTCAATAAAGAAGGCGACTGTAAGTCATGGCCCGTGACAACCTCTTGTCCTCAAGGCATCAAAGCCCCTGCTGTTAAGCTGTTTGTTGGGCCCTCTTGCTAGTGGGTGAAATGTACATAGCGAGGAATGTGTTGGAGAGTTGGAAGCTACATCGTACCTACGGAGTACATACACATGTATCGAGATCATGTACCTATGTATCAGTGTCAAGGGCAATTATGGGCTGGGATGTGAATTCGGCACTGAGCTTCACTCCAGATCGATACATCATTTTGGGTTTATGTAGCCGTGTTTAAGCGTGCTTATTGTACTCCGTGCTCGAGAAACTTGATGCTGCGAGAACCTGCGACCAGCCACATCGAGGAGCTCAATTGGGACGGAGCGGCGGCCATTGTCTCTTTCTTGGGGCCTTTCCTTGCGCTTGAGGAACGTATCATCGTATTGTGACTATGTATTATGTTCGTATAGGTACATATTCGTATGTGCATAGGTATGTATATATCGGAGATATGAATGTAGAGGGGTTGTGGACTACGACACCACGAACGTAACAGAATATCGGCATTCGACTGCTGGTCGCGTTGCCTCTGCAATGAGCTGGACAGGGTGATAGGAAATCCATTGCGTGCTTGTTTTTGTACGCAATCACGGTTATCATCCGTCTTCAGGCCGTGTGCGATGCATGGGCTCTGCAATTTTGCCAACGCGCCATGTCTTCATCCATGCCTTCAAATCTGAGCCCACGATGGCCGATCTGATCCAGCATGGGCGCCAATCTTACCTGGTCAAAAAATACAGTCGTGCGTCGGCATACTTTACCAGGGTGAGTCGTCCTGGAAGCGTGTGTTTGAAGAAGCCACCTCTCTGACATTTTGGAAAAAGGCCATATGTATCTGCCCCTGCGCCAGAGGCGTCAAGCGGGATCGATGCACCTGCAAAAACTATGAAGCGGTTGCTGCCCAAGGGGGCTCGATCGTCAGAGAAGCAATGTATACGTGTCAATGCGATGTTGGCAGAATGTTCAGCAAGTGTGAAAATGTGTACCATATTCAGGCCTTGAATTCACGAGCTGCAACGTACGGGGCTCTGGGTAAACTCGACCACGCAGTGAAGGACGCCGAATGGATGTTGGAACTGGCTCCTGGACTTCCAGATGTAAGCAATGCTGTCTGAGCGATTCAAGGCCTGCACCCCTTTGCTGACAAGTTGCGACTTCAGGGATACCTTCGTCTGGGGAACATTGCACGACTGCAAAAGAATGACGAGTATGCCTGGAAGATATATACGGCTGGTATCGAGGCAAACAAGGAGACTGTTGTTGACTCCTCGCCCAAGTTACTGGTGAGATTGCATGGTCTTCAGCCCTAAGTCGATAATATCACGCAGTCACGTTTGGTGTCTAACAAGTCGCGGATTCGCGGCTCAGCAACTTTACGGTGCACGCAAACCCCTCAACCCGCGTTTCTTTAGACAAGATCCGATATGCCTGCCCGCCGAGATTGTCACGCACATCTTCTCTTACCTTGGATTCATCAAACTTCTGTGCGTTGATCAGATTTTTCTTTCTCTTGTGTCGGGCACTGACTCGTGGCCCATTGTTTTTCGCTGATGCTACGCACGGCATGTATAGTCTCGTTCTGCGCGTTTCGAAGCAATGGAATCGTACGCTCACGAGCCCCCTAAATCGCCGATTATGGAAAACCATAATTATTCCCGGTATGCGCAACCCGCGAGCGCCAGGGGTCGACGACTTGAAAAGAATACTGTCCTGGGCAGGGGATGGAGGCGCCAGCAAGATCGATATAACGATGCACCTGTACATGAAGCTCGCTCAATCAACATTGACGATGCTGCTCAAAGCATCATCCAGTCTGGAGCATCTAGAAGTTTCGGACCTAAGAGGCCTGTCTCTTCCTTCGGATGCGAGGATGTGGAATCAACTCAGGCATGTCTCCATTAAGAGTTGCGTCGAGTCTTATAACATGGCAGAAGGCCGTCTGACAGTAAGCTATCAGACGTTCCTCCAAAATGCTGCCGACACTTTGGAACATCTCGAGTTTGTGGGGATTCCACAGGAATGGTACTACGGGATCTCATCAAAGTTACCCCTTCTTCCCAATGTAAAGACGTTGCGAATCGGTGATGATAACGAGTTTCACGACGAGAGTTTCCCATTTCGTATCGTAAGTCTCCCCCACCCAAAGAAACGCGGTGAGAATTTTAATTGTCTTCTTCTTTCTCACTTTCCTTTTTATTCTTTCTCTTCTCCCGCCCTCCATCCCTCTTTCTTCTTCTGATCCTCGCCGCTTCATGCAGAGAAGGAAGGGGAAAGGCGTGCGCGAGAGCGAGAAGCTAACTCATTGAGCCTTCTTAGTTCCCTCTGTCTATCGCTTTCCCCAGACTTGAACAACTTTGGATTGGCCCAAGTCTACCGTACCTATACCCTGAACCCGAGGCGATTTGGCGAGAAAAATGGGAGGATATATGGCCACACTTAAAGGTACTCATATTCGAGCCCGAGATATTCGATACCAAAGATTTAGATCCCGATTGTAAAGCAGACTCACGTACGACGCTACAGGACCTGATGGGTCTCAAATCAATACAATATGTATATGTTGATCTTGAGGACACCTGCGAGGATTACGAGGATTACGAGGATAAGGATAAGGATGAGGACGAGGACGAGGACGAGGGCGAGGTCGACAATTGTCTGATTAGCCGCCATTGGAATAATGATCTCCACGTTGCCCAGCTTTCAGAATTCCAAGATCTGCGCTCCTTCCGCTCGTCAACGACGTACATCTCGCCCGAAGGAGCTCGAATGTTTCTTTCCGACGCGATCAAGGCTCAACAACTGACATCCTTTGACATGGTCTTTCCCGGGAGAGACCGCACGGGAGACAATTGTATTCGATATCTGAACGACTTCGAATGGTTTCGCGGTGCTCCCTCAATTGGAGCGCTGGGATGTTACAAATACCGCTTCCCAGCGAATCTCGAAAGCGATGAGGACCCGCCCCTGGCGCAGTTCCTGGCCACGTTTCCCAACCTGCGGACTTTGACCATCCAACCCTATTATGACAGCGGGAATACGGCGAACGACGAGTCGTTAAGTATGTTGATTGCGATTCTGAGGCTCACACATCTCGAGACCATCTACACAACGGCTGTCGAGGGCGCAGCGTTGGATCAGCTGCGGCAGAAGGCACGAGACCAGGGCGTACAATTGATAGAGATGTATCCGAGACGGCAGTGGCCGGTGCCGCTCGGGGCATAGGGAGCATGAAAACGCGTCAGAGTACGTGTTTATGCGTGCCCAGTGAATTGAGCACGTGCGATACGGCCTGCTCGAGGACATAGTCGCAAGAAAATGTATGTACTTCGACTTGACGGCGCTGTCAAAAACCGATGTAATATTGCGGAAGAGAATGCATACGCAGGTCAGGTCCAGCAGCTAGACGGCGCGGGATAGAACCTGCACGACGCCGATGAATCTTAGGGTTAGATGACCGTGCCCTCGCGATCGTCGACGCGAGGTCGTTCTTGTCGTGGAGCGGCTTGAGGTTGCCGCCGGGGCTTCGCTCTGCTCGATGAGGTCGCATGCGATTCGACGCATTCGCCATCCTCGACATAGGGAATCAGGCCTACTTGGCCTATCTGCGAGAGAAAGGTTTCTGAAGTGAACGAGCAGATAGGCAGCGCCTTGGGGCCTTGCAACTTGGTAACGTCGTCGTGCTCGGGATGAAGCATCTCGACTGAGGACGACTACGATGGAGGGGAGTTTCTCAACGACAAAGGGATCGATGGCTTGCGCCACGGTTTCGTCGGATCATTGCTCGAGGGTTTCTTTGACGGCGAGCGGGCAATCAGGTGGCGGTCGAGCCATTCCCAGCCAGAACTACCTAACGCTCGCGCACACTGCCCCATGATCCGTCGTTGAAGTCAGTGACTCAGTGTGTCTTAGAGTCCAGGCCACGACCTCGCTCCGTAGCAGGCGATCTTGACGAAGAAGATGTGTCTCCTTCTCCTCTGTGTCGACGTCCCAAACGCGGCCATGACGTGGCTCAGCGCGTCGGTATGCGGCATGCCGCAGGTCGTCGAGCAACTTGATTCATGTCAGCTGTCTGCAAAGACCCATAATTGCAATTGTTCACGAGATGACAGTTTTTAAGGCCGTTCACGACTTTGAAGTTTGAGGGAACCGCAGGGCCGCCCATGGCCAACCAACCTTATTCAGTGTGGAGCTCTTCACAAAGGCCAATAAGCGGGTCGCGTGGCAGTATGACCTCATCACGACTCCAAAACCAAATCTCCACTCGACAAAACGCTGCCTCACCCCCGAATTCAGACAATAACGACCCGTGGCTAAGAATTGAGGCAAGGAGGAAGAATAACGCACTCCCCGCCATGCCATGCCATGCCGCCCCGTGTCGCCATCCAACCTAGATCGATACGGGCGCCGTCGCACCGCTTTCCTCGAGCAGCAGCCTTTCACACCAGTCGCGTCTGCGCTGCAGGTGTCACCGACACCGCCAGCAAGAACCACTACGAGCGGCTTAATATCCGACACGATGCATCACCAGCCGAGATTAAAAAGTAGGTCCTCCCACGCCCCTCTCTTCAGACCTTGGGAATTCTCAAAACCTGGATCATCCGCTTGTGATATGTCCACGAGAAGAAAAGAAAAAGAAAAAGACGAGAGAATAGCCCCCAGGTTCTCAAACCAGAAAACTGGATATAAAAACTGCCATGAATATCCTGTGTGCTAATCCAACCAACAACACAGATCCTTCTACTCCCTCTCCAAAGCCCACCACCCCGACGTAAACCCATCCGACCCCCACGCCGCACACACCTTCTCCCTCCTCTCCGAGTCCTACACCATCCTCTCCGACCCTTCCCGCCGCGCAACCTACGACAGAGACGTGCTGCGACTCCATCATCACCACCATCAGCAGCACCACCGCCCCGGAGCATCCTACCACAGCTCCCATCCCTCCGCAGGTGGCCGATCCCCCTCCGGCCTCTCCCGCCGAAGAGCCGCCTTCCGCGGCCCCCCTCCCAGTTTCTACAAAAACGGCGCCTGGGGCTCGCAGGAGGAGCGGCGCAAACGAGCCACGGCTGCGCATGCCGCTCACGCAGCGCGCGCGAATGGCTTCACTTCTGCTCAAGACGCGGATTCGAGCCACGCGCAGCGTGCGCAGCAGGGTAGACCCGATCCATGGGATTTAGGCGGCGGAGGTGGAGGGGGCATGGGCTTCGGGTCGGGTCCCTTTTCGTATGCGTCGGAGCCGCCTCCGCATTTTGACCGCGAGGCTCATGAGAGGACGCAGCGGAGGGAGGATGAGCGGCGGCAGAGGCGCGCGCGGAGGGCGAATAGGGCGTTTGGGGATGAAGATGAGGAGTTTGAGCCGCAGGTTAGTCTGGGGGGCCATTTTCTTATTGTGGCGGGGATATTGGCCGTGACGTTTATGGGGCCGTTTGTGTATTTGCAGAGGAGGATTTCGGCGAGGAGGGAGGGGAGGATGGATTAGGGAGGAAGGGGCGCGTTTGTTTGCGTTATATGTTGATGTATATGCATTCATGGATGGATAGACTGCGAGATGTGTTGTTTCCTGTGGGCAACTCTGTACAATATTTCTGATTCTACTTATAATGTGCTCTACATGAAACTATTCAAAAGTACAATATGATAGACTCTGGATATACGAAAGAATAGGCATGGTCCGTTGAAGAGATTCTTTAGAAGTAGCTACTCTTCCCTCTGGGGAAATCTACACTATACACATGTCGGAGCCTGATTCTCGGGCGTCAGAAGTACACAAAAGTGCTTGTATGTCCCATCAACCTGGTACAAGTGTCGAAGATACCCGAATGGCCCAACTCCTAGCCTCGTATCTTCACAGTCATGATTCATGTCGTGCATGAATCCAACGCACTTCCCTCGAGGACACGGCCCAATTTTAACACAAGTACTTCGGGAAATTTTGCACACAAGTTCCCCGGCACCATTCCACGTCTGTCTATATACACAGCGCAGTCTAGTTTGTATCCTTCAAGAAACGTCTTCTCATTCATATCAACATCAACTTCGCACCCCCAGCATCTACTACATATGAAACCTAAGCAACCCCATGACTCATACATCTGCGTTTGATTTATTTTGGTCTGAGAATTTCCAAGTACATTACACAAGCAAGCGTGGGACGCTAGCTTCAAGTGAGGAACATTGTGTATCCTAGCAGCGTGTGACGGGTGCTACTACGATACGATCGTGTCGCAGGAAGGAGGGTGATTGTTGTTTAACCCTCGAAGGTGAAGCTGGCACCGAGCTGTTGGAACACTGTTAGTTTCTGATTATAATTCTCTGTATCTGATTCATGTTCCTCGTACCTTGTGGGTGGCCTGGTCAAGCTTCTGGGTGTCGAAAGAGCCACCGAGACCCAGGGTCACTCCCTCGCGGAGAAGGACGTTGTAGGCAAGAGCGGCAATACCGCGGTCGTTGATCTTGACCTTTACAGGGGGTTGTGTCAGCTATGCTTTGGAAGTCTTGTATGAAGAGCGAACAAAGCACTTCAAGAATGGTAGACAGTCATACCTTGGCGAAAGAGACAGGGTCAATGCGGTACTTGCTGGCGACTTCAAGACCGACAGTGTTGCCGGTCTTGGAGTTCCAGGTAGCCTTAGCACCAGCCTCGACCTGGCTGTTGACCTTGTGGTAGTACGACGCAGCAAAAACGCTCAGGTTGTCGGTGGCGGTAATGGCAGCGCTGTACTGGGGAGCGGCGTAACCGACAGCGGCGCTGTAGGCGGTGACAGCGGCCCTGTTGACGTCGTAGCCAGCAGAGGCACCGGCAAGGAAACCCTCGTGGCCAACAGTAGCGTCAACGTTGGCAACGGGGCCCTTGAGGAGGTCGAAGAAGGCACGGCCGTGGAAGCCGGGCTGCTTGAAGAAGAGGTTGAACTTGGCGCCCTTGCCAGCGGTGGCGGGCAGGAAGTTGAAGAGACCCTCGAGCTTGAGGCCCTTGGCCAGAGTATCGTTGACCTCGATCTTGGTGTCGAGAGCGTTGACGGTGTTCCAGGTCTGAGTCAGGGTGAGGCCTGTACGCGTATAGCATGTTAGCAGCTGAGCGAAGCCAGGTTGCGCGAACAGAGCGAGTTCCAGCGGCCAGCCGGTTCCACGGCCGAGTATGCGCGACACAGAAAGGTTCGGCAGAGGCCGATGCCGCCCTCGATCGGGACGACGGGGATATGTAGAGCGGGATGGTTTACCGGAAGGCTTGTCGGTGTATTTTCCCTCAATCTGTATTTCGGATGCTGTCAGTGGGCTGTTTCTCAAGATGTGATTGTTTATCGAGTATAGGATGGTTATTTCTGTCGCTATTGATGACGACCGGGGCACCAAATCGCGACGAAACGCTTGCTCCCTCGAAGCCACGACCCAAAAAATACAGTATAGAGAGCGTAGGAAAATGTACCACTCACAGCAGCAGAAGTGGCCTTCTCGTGGCTAGACTTGCCCGTCACCTTAAAGGCAACGCCATTGGGAGCGGTATCCTTGAACTCGAAGGTGGTGGCGGAGAGATGGTAGAAATCCTTGTTGAGGAGCTATGATTCAAAAAGAAATATAAGCCCCAGAGAGGGGCAGCCAAAGTCAGTCAGCATCGTGTTTCGTTCTTCATTACAGTCAATAAACCCCAAGTTGAAGCAGTGTTGACATCTACAACACGGTTGACGCGAACCGCGCGTGGAGCAAACTAAGCTCAGTAGGAGGAGAAGCCTGAAGGTCTCGGGGCAAACGGAAGAGAAGCGTACATCGTTAGCCGGCTTGGCAATGTCGGAAAAGGCAGGGACAGACATCTTCGTTTCGGATTCGGACTGCTGCGTGGTGTCGAAAAGGTTGAGACGAAGATTGAGGAAGTAATTTGCTGAAGTGCGGAGGAGATGCGTTGTGAGTCTGACAAGTCTGCGTTTGGCTCAGGGGGGTTGTTGAAATGGGGCTAAGCGGGAACGTGGGAAGTTTTTCGGGACTCCCGCGGACATGAGAGGGAAAATGTTTGGACGCGGCTCTGCGCGCGATGGATCGCTAATTGGTCACGGGTACGGAGTACACGGGGCGGGGTATCAGCTGCCGGTGGGTCAATCAATGGTGGACCGTGAACCGTGGCCGGGGAGTCGGAGATGTTGCGACAACAACGAAGAAGAGAGTTTGTCAAGAAGAAAATGGATGGCGCACAGCAGAGCTGAAGGGCTAGTCGGTCCATAATCAGTTGATATAGATTCACCTGTACCCCATCCGCCAACATAATGTATATAGGGAGGACATACTACCTACGCAAGTCACAACTGAGCGACACTTCAGGGCATGAACTCTCAACTTCTCAAGTACATACCTACCGGAGCAGAGACCCGTGGAAGGTACCAGAACAGGTGTAGGTATTTTCAGGACGCAGCCTCACCCACAGACTCACAGGGGAAGATACCGAGCACCACCTATTCACGGCACCTGCAAGGCTGCAGCGCTCTCGTGTCCCCTTATTAGTAGTACACAACATAACTGATATCTTGGTAGAGCCAACCTGACTTTCTTCCAGAGAGGCCTCGGTGGTCCAACAAACACTCTCGTGGTACTATGCACTTTGCTGATTCCGACTTATATAGACTCTCGGCGGTGATGCCCGGGCCATTGGTCAAATATAATCCGCGTAGGTTGATCAAATGTGATTGAATATCATAGAAGGCGTAATGGGTTCAGTCTGGAAGTCAAGTCTCCGATCTTCATCGTCCACCGGCAGCTCTGTACACCGATTCCTATCAAGTACGATAGGACGCGTAGTCTCCCATCGATAATGTGAAGCACAGAAGGAACGTGAACTCTATCTCCACGCTCAGATGCCAATGCAACTAGATTTTCAAATGTCTATCAACATGCTCCAAAGAGAACCACGTTCCCAAAACCACGCAAACTTTTCTGATGTTTTCACCCCACCTTGGTCTAGTCCATTTTTTTGCTTCTCCTCATCTCTTTGTACTTCACTGCGTAGAGCCACCCATTTATACAGCCGTCTCATATTTCGCGTTGTGTGTGGCAATTGCTCTGCAATGCGATAGATTAGCATCCTTACAAACAAAAGTGCAAGGAGGGGATACCACAAACCTGCCGCTAGGATCACTCTGCTTGGACCACGTCGGCGCCCATCGCATAACGGTAGAAGCGCATGACGGGGGGAAGTGCTCGTCAAACATCAGACGGTACCAGTAACTATGAACAGGGTCAGTACTCTGCCTCCTCTCTAAATAAGTGATCGTATCTGCACAATCTGGTCACTTACGCCTCCTTGGTGTCGGGAATATCGTTACCCCATTCCGTCTTGGGGTTCTTCATCATCTCATCGGTGACGTGCAGCTCGGCATTGTCTTTGAGGGCGTCAATCCAGCCATAGCCTACTCCATCGGAGAACTGCTCCTTCTGGCGCCAGAGGATGTTTTCGGGCAGATAGGGGGCGGTCTCGGGCTCGTCAGACGTGTCGAAGGCCTTGCGCAGAATGTACTTTTCCATGCGGTCCTTGGTGATCATCTTTTCCTGGGGATCGATGCTCATCGATGTCTCGAGGAACTGTAATAATGAAGAAGAGAGGGCAGTCGTTAGCAACAAGTGGTGGTCAAAGGTTCAAGCATTGAGATTTTGGGCATGAATCGCTAGCCAGTGAAACACTAGGCATGAGAGTGACATACCTCCTTGTCGAGGAAGGGAACTCGTGCTTCCAGGCCCCACGCGGACGTAGACTTGTTAGCACGCAAGCAGTCGGCAAAGTGCAAGTTCTTCACACGTCGGACAGTCTCCTCATGGAAAGCCTTCTTGTCAGGAGCGGCGTGGAAGTAGAGATATCCACCAAAGATCTCATCACTACCCTCACCACTCAGCACCATCTTGACGCCCATGGCCTTGATCTTTCTCGAGAGCAAGTACATAGGGGTCGAGGCACGAATAGTAGTCACGTCGTACGTTTCGAGGTGGTAGATGACATCGGAGAGCGCATTGAGGCCATCGTCAATGGTGAAGGTCATGACATGGTGCTTTGTGCCCAGGAACTTGGCGACTTCCAGCGCAGCCTTGTTGTCGGGAGACCCGGGGAGACCAATGGAGAAAGAGTTGAGTTGGGGAAGGTAGGTAACGGTGGATAGGTTTTCGTCGTCGTCAATACCGACGAGGCCTTCGCCCAAGTCAGGGTCTCCTGAGGGCTCTACTCCGCCGTTTGCGTCGAGAGCTGCTTGCTTGAGACGGAGAGTCTCCCGCTGAGCAATGGCGGCAACGAGACTAGAGTCCAGACCACCGGAGAGCAGTACGCCGTAGGGGACTTCGGCCATGAGTCGCTTTCTAACAGACTTCTCTAGGGCGTGTCGGAGGACCTTGTAGTCAAGGGGCGCGGAGGGAACGTTGGTCGGATCCCACCAGGTAGGCTTGAAATAACGAGTGGTTTCGCCGGTTTTCGAGTCGAAGACGTGGCCGGGCGGGAACGGAATGATCTTGTCACAGACGCTGTGCAGACACTTCAGCTCGGATGCAAAATAGACTGTTCCGGGCTCCTTCCACGTCCAGCCCTGGTACAGCGTAGTGATGCCGATGGGGTCACGCGCAGCGATAGTTCGATCTTGCTTCTTGTCGTAGAGAACGAATGAAAACATGCCATCGAGATGGCTGGCGGCGTCGAGGCCATATTCCACATACTGAGTTGCAAGCACTGATTAGCGTCTGAGCCTCATATGTCCATCTCTCACCCTAGCAGGGACATAACAAATTCATCCTGTCATGATATGAGGCATACCAGAGGGATGATGACTTCACAGTCAGATGTGGTCTTGAAGTGGTAGGCATGGTTCAAGTTCTTTCGGATCAAACGATGGTTGTAGATTTCACCATTGACAGCCAGAACAAGCGACTCGTCCTCGTTGGTCAATGGCTGGGCACCAGACTCTAGAACATGGTTAGCCTTCGCACAGGACACCGGCCCAGCGCTGCAAGAGGGGAAAAAAGGACTCACCAACACCAACAATGCTCAGACGCTCATGACACAAGACTGGTGGAGAAGTTAGCTTCTTTCTGCGTCGTCGTCACCAATATCAAGGAGATTAGGCTCATTATACCGACGTACTCGTGTTGTTGGAAATAACGTTCCCGCCTGTAATGCAAAACCGTCAGCAAACGATCCATGGCCAAGTGTCCATGTGAAACCCCTTCATATTTGCGAGTTTCGCACACAATGCCAACGACGCGTGACTTACTCCAGTCGGGACCACGATGACGAATTCTGTAGGAAATGAGTCAGATGGCGGCGCAGCAATGGCTGGCGGATTCTCGAAGGGTGAACTCACTGCTTGGCGAGCTTGAGAGCAGTCGGCTTGAAGCGCTGCACGCTAGGATGGCTGCACCATGGACGGCCGTCAGTCGAGTTATTTATAGACCAGCTGGCGATGTCGAAGATGGAGTTGAGAGCCGGTGCCTTGGGAAGCGGCATGGATCGGACTAACCCGCCAACGCACAAAACGACGGCGCCGGCAGGAGGCGAAGACCAACTTACCCATGACAGGCGAAGATTCCACACATGATGGCTGACGGATGCTTCAACAAGTGTACTCTGGGATAGTGCACCACTTGGTGAGAGCGTTAGGAACGGGAGTGAAGTACGTGTTCTGGTAGAGACAGATTCTTGAGGGTGGATTTGTGGAGGGAGAAAAGTTGCGGTGCTGCCGAGTTATCACCGCCCTGCGAAGTTGTTGCGTTTTCTCACACGAAACGACACGACACGTCACACGACACCGCCGGCGCGGCACAGTCATACATGTACATACATATGTAGCTACGGAACGACAACGCCATTATCACGGCAACAAGCAATAGCGCATGAGTCAAAGGCCAGGGACTGCAGCAAAATCAGGCTCATTTCCGACTGGTAGCCTGTGATAACCACTGATAAGCCCTATGCTCGGGCCGGAAAACGCAAAAAAAAAAGATTCGAGGGGCAGAGCAGCTACATATCAGCTAGAGACGGCCCCTCCTCGTTGGCCGACTTCGGCGGGACGGCCAATTCGCGCAATGCTATTGGTGCGCAGGTCTCAAAGATAAAGACGGGTACATACATAGGTACCTAGGTAGGTAGGTCCTGCGAAATGTAGTTTTTCAACGGCAGGCTGGGTATCTATGTACATATCCTGTATCATGAATGTAAATAAACCCGCCTTTGCCAAGATGAGTGATGGGGCTGGCTGTGCGACATCAGTTGAACATGTTCTATGTAGCCGGCGTATAATGGCGAATCACCGTCCGCTATAAGATTGATTCAGTTTGAATCCTGACTCCTGACCACATGTAATGCATCGTCACGATTCACGAAGCACCAAGTCGAAGAAGAAATGCTAGATATCAAATGGTCTATCTGCGGTTGGGCTTTCGACAACACAAATTGGGAGCATCTTGGAGAGAATCACGGCCTCGTGATATCTATTTTATTGCAGACCCCGAGCTTCCCCCCCTGCCGTGTACATCCGTGCTCGTCAACATGTGCGACATCCGATGAAGTGTGGTAAATGAATCATGATAGAACCTGACCCCTGATACGCCTGTCGCAAAATCTGTCAAGGATAAACAAAACTTGATGGAAGCAACTCCCCCATGTGCGATACGCAGTCTCGGTGCCTAATATGTAGGAGCCTTTCTTTTGGTCCTTCACCTAAAGCAATACCACTTTGAGCCCTCCCCCCTCAAACGAGCGGGCAACATAATTGGGGTTGTGTCTTGACGAGTACTGTGTCGAAATAGGAGCGCCGTAGAAAAGCCATTCAATTTCATGAGCTTCTCTTTCTCAATGAGTTCGTGGACTCCTCTACCTCAAGGAGCTGGATTCTCTCGAACGACCCGACGCACTCGCTTTTCGTACTCGACCCGGTCTCTCTTGAACAGGTTATATGCTTCAGCTTGCGCAGGAGACTCGGGGTTGGGGTCGTTGAGCAAATCCTGGATACCCAGCATGATCTGCTTCACGGTAATCGCGGGCTTCCAGGCTTCTTCCTCGTTGAGAATCGACAGACAGACGGTGCCCGAGGGATATACGTTGGGATGAAAGAGCGGTGGAACAAACTTGCCTGACTCTTACGTTAGCAATGGCAACAAAGCGAGCGGTGGATCTTAGTCATAGTCACTTACACTTCGGCGGCTTGGTTGGATACTCTGTACCCAAGAATAAAGAAGAAGATGTCGTCAGTCGTCAAGGTTCCCAAAGTGCCAATACAGGAGACGCCTTGCACTCACCATCGGGAAAATTAATGACCAGCTTGAAAAGGCCGCCATCCCATATCGTTTTGTCCTTGCCCGGCACACCACATTCCCAGGTTTTCAGATCCAAGATTCCTTCCTTCGTGCGCGCTGGCTTGGCATAGAAGCCAAACGGATGGTCGCGCCGCCACTGTTTCCTGCAACAGATCGTCAGACAGGCCTTTCTTTTTCATCTGGACAGAGCCTCGACCCACCGTTCTTCCTGCAGTCGATTTTGACACAAAGCCATGGTGGCGACTCTATACGATCGGCGAAATACGGTGGGGATAGACTTCTACCGTCAAAGAGAGGTGCGATGTCGATAATCGCTTGCGACCGATTCGTTGGCTCAAGGTGGCCTCGCTTTTTCAATGGCGCGACGACGCGATTCACGATTCACAGTTCACGATGGCCGGTCGCAGCAGGTGCAGGTGGTTAATGAGCCTCGTCGACAAATCAGGTGCACTGAAAGGCTAGAGAAAAGTACGACGCTTGATGAAGACGATGAGCACTGGTATTACACGAAAGAGCCGCCTCGAGTGCAAATTTACAGAAGAAGCATCAAGAATGGTAAGTTGCAAGTCTTTTTTGCATCCATCGAGGTCCGGCAAAGAGGCACAAACATGCATGCAACAAATAGTGGAGCCAGGTGGAGTAGGGCCACCAATCACTCAAGACTCAAGAGTCAAGACGCAGCGGAAACCAGTCGAAATACATACGTACCTATCCAGCGGCAATGCGACCGGCAGGCGCAGGAATGTCGAGTGGTTTCACGAGGCCTAGAGGTGGCAAAGGAAGCTTCCAGTCGAAGAGACATATGTACGAAGATACTGAAATTTCGTAGTCTTGGACTCTTGGCAGGGGCGGCGCGAGTTGGACGAACCCATCCATTCGTTGCTCACGCGCTTTGGAGCGTCCGAACTTCTCCACCCAGCCAGCCCGTCCAAGTTCCTCGGCTTGAAATCGCCCGCAACCACCACCACCACCCACGTGGATGGGCCAACTTTTAACGTTAGACCGACTCGCATGACTGCATCTCGGATTCTCGATTCTCCATCCCATCTTCACTGTTCCACTCACAAATCGGGTCCCGTGCTTTATATCGGCCGCATCTGCGCATGACAACAGCTTAAGCTAAGCGGGCACATTTCGGCTCCGAACCTCCACATACATACTCTGTTGCCAAGACTTGCATGTGAGACTAAGGTTATACTTTGGATGGTCAGCCAGACTATCTAAGCCTCCGAAAATACTGATCATGGACACAAAGGCCCCCGTTCCTGAAGAGAGCAAAAAGGAGGATGCTGCGACTCCGATGAGCCCTCCTGCAACGGCGGCAACGGCGGCTCCTCTCGCAATGGCTGAAGCGGAGCTACCAGCTGATGTGCCTGACCCTGATGAAGATGACTTGGATGACTTGGACGGTAAGCTATACCACGCGCCTCCAAGGAACCTGAAAATACTGAATAGCCCGCGGTAGACATGCTCCAAGACTTTGCAACTGTCAAAATGTCGGCCTCGACTCAGGAGTCTACTGGACTGGCAAGCGCCGCAGCAGCTTCTCGGATAGCGCCCGTTTCGGCGAATGCTTCAACAAAACTACCTGCAACGTCTGGCGAGCCTGAAATCTCAGAAGAGGATTTCGAGAAGCAGCTACAGGCGGGCATGGCTGATCTGCTTGGCGAGCTGGAGAACTCGGTACGAGAAACCGCTCTGGTGTACTTGCACAGTTCATCACCACTAATGATCCGCGCCACAGCCCGAAATGCAGGAGCAGTTTGAAGACCTTTTCAAACAAATGGCTGCTGCTGTGGGGGATTCAGGAGAGCCAGGAATTACGCCGAAAGCAGATGGCTCAACGCCCGCCGCCACCGCTGCCTCTGCCTCGACCGAGTCGAATCCCCTGGGGGCCAGCCAAGACGCATCTTTCCAGGAGACCATCCGTCGCACCATGGAGCGCATGCAGACTTCGGGGGAAGAAGCCACAGCCGCGGCCTCCGCCGGCAGCGGGGATAACTTTATGGCCGAACTACTGAAGCAGATAGGTTCCGGCGATCTCGGCGATCTCGGCGGCGAAGGCAGTGAAGAAGACTTCTCCAAGATGCTCATGGGTATGATGGAGCAGCTCACTAACAAGGAGATTCTCTACGAGCCCATCAAGGAGCTGGATGATAAGTTCCCGGAGTGGTTCGAGAAGAATAGGGCGTCGACATCGCCGGAAGATCTAAAACGATTCGAGGAGCAGAGGGGCCTCGTGAGGGAGATTGTGGCCAAGTTTGAGGAGGCGAGCTATTCGGATGATAATCCTGCGGATCGGGAATATATTGTGGATCGAATGCAGAAGGTACGTCACGAACATGAATCTCATCAAAAAGCGCACTTTCAACGGTTTTCAGCTCTCCCCAAGGTACATTCGCCATTAGCTGACTCCTTGTAGATGCAAGCTGCTGGATCACCGCCGTCGGACTTGATGGGCGATATGGCGGCCGCACAAGATATGTTTGGAGGAGCGGATGACCAGTGCAATCCGCAATGATTTGTTGTTGCTGTTGATTTTTGTTCAAGATATACCATACCCCGGATATAGCCCCATTTAATACGCAACCTTGGTGCACGCGAGCCTATTCAGATATATACAATTATCCAGTCCCAACAGAATTCCTACCTCACGGCCATGAGTTCAGACCAAAGTTCCCCCCGAAATAACGCCGCCAAATACCCGTTTCGTTTGCAAAATCACAGCATATACACAATTCAATCCAGCAGCCTTGTTTCCACAACGTAATTATGACGTGTCCATGTGATCCGCAGGCGGCTGTATAGACTCCCCGTCCTCTTCCCCTTCCCTCGAAATCAACTCCGCGAAAATATCATCATACTCCTCATCAGATAACCCCGGCGAAGAAGCTCTTTCTCGACCACCGCCCCCGCCTCCACCACGACTCCGTCGCTGGTCTTGCTCAAACGAAGCAACCATAGCCTCAATATCATCATCCTCCTGCGGACAATCACCCAGCATATTCTCATCGTCTTCCATATATCGCTCCTCATGCACCGTCATCGCATCTTCCAAATCTCGTTCCGACAAAACGGGCGCATCATGCGACAGGCGTCCCACATCAGCCAGGAGGCTATTCTTAAGAAACTACACATCATTGACTTGTCAGTACTAACATTCTCCTTGTACGCTCGAAAAACAATCCCAGTATTCTCACCTGACCCTCAATATCCCTCCTCTGCCAAGCCTTATCCTCCGCCCTCTGTCTCACATTCTGGAAGAAATTGCGCCGCCTCGACTCCTGGAGGACTTCGCGGGAGCGCAGCAGTGGATTCTGGCGAGCTGGTCGCGATGCGTATCTAAATTTGGGTTGTTGGATGGGCGATGATTGTACCTCGCGCAGACGTTTCGGGAGGGTATTCCGGTCGACGGGCGAGAGGGGGGATGTGGCGCGGATAGGCGACGAGGATAGCGGGGATGGTACGCTGGGACGATGGTCCCATGGCCCGGAGAAAGCTGTGGTTGGTGATGAGAGGGAGAGCATGGTTGAGGTGTGTGGTGGCGAGGGGGGGTGACTATTCGTAGTGTTGTGCATGTGCGATGGGGGGGATTGCCCAGCTGGGGGCAGAGAGACGAATGCCTTCGAGTCGGGGGCTTCTTCTTGGAGTGAATCGTGGTTGCTATATCGTCAAGGCTGGTATTTGGGCGATGAGGGGTGGTCGTTCGGGTTGGCGCTCGAGGTGGCGCGGCGCGTCGTTGTCGTGAAGTTAATTAAGACGCGGTGCAAGTCGCGCTCGCGCAGTCACGTGTTGGAAGTGCAGCAGCCTGCAGGTTGTGGCAGTACAAACGCGTGCACATCTGAGCATTGGATTGGCTGGCAGTTGTGACGAATGATTGTGTCATTTCTGTGCCCGAGAATCCAGTTCCCTCTTGAGTTTCTTGATATTTAGCTATACCTACATACGAATCGTCCGTTGGCCGCTAATACATACGTTTGATTTGACTTTCGATCAAACGTCTTGATTGGGACTCTCGATCGGGGCTTCCGATCGGACTTTATGTACGGAGTACGGAGTACACTGGTGACTGAAGTCATTGCCCGCTGTCCCGCTCCCGTGCCCAACCGAAGCACAACGGAAATGCCTCGGCGAATCACGGCGCTTCAAAGGCAGGAACCGCTCGCCTCCGACTCCTCCGAGTGACGAAATCTCATGGTCTGCCCCAACTTTTTTTCGGGGTCCCCCTTTGGATTCCTTCCCCCGTTTGGTTTGGCACATTTCGCATGTGCACCGTGAATTGTCGGACGCGCTGGCAATTGGCTCGCAAATCGAACATGTTTGCCAAAAACTTTGCAACAATCTTCAGACTTCGATGAGAAAACTTGATGAATTCCAATCTCAGCGCGCGTCTCTGCCAAATCCCACACGTCACTCCTGCCCTCACGGCATAACGGCATAACGATGAACGCCATCCTAACCCCTCGGCTGGCCGCTCGCCTTGGTCGTCGATCGTGGACGTGCTCGACATGCAAAGGACAATTGATAGCGGCGAAACCGAGCCCGCTGCTCGCGAACAGACATTTTTCTTCTACCAGGGGCTCGTCGCAAGGATCAAGTGACAACGGCGGTTCGCGATCGCGGAAAGTCCTGCTGTACGCCTCGGCGGGTGTCACCGGTATCGCGGGCACTGCGCTCGCCTTCTCAGATGAAATCAAGAATAGTTATGACTCGGTGGAGCGTACGGGCAGGGTCGTTGCGGTACTGGCCATCTGCATCAACGAGTATGTGTCTCTCTCTCCTTCTTGTTGAAGTATTCTCCATTTTACTTTGGGGCAATGACGGACTGTGGCTCATAATGGCTTTTGGCAGCTACCGTACGACGTTGAATGCGATGGCCGTTACCGAGGATGAAGACGAACAAAACAAGGTGTTGCGGGCCTGTCATAAACGATGCGCCGAAAGAGCGCTTAAAGCGATGGAGAAGAACGGAGGCATTTTCATCAAACTCGGACAACATCTGGTACGGAAGCAAACTTTTATAGTGATTCGAAATGACGCGGCTAGGTTTGACACTAACGGCGGAATTTTCACAGAGCGCCATGAACTATCTGCTACCCTCGGAGTGGACCACGACGTTTATTCCCTTGCAAGATAAATGCCCCGTCTCATCGCTTCGATCCATTGAACACTTGTTCCGCAAGGACACCAAAGAAGATCTGTGGGATACTTTTTCCGACTTCTCGGACGAGCCGATTGGGGCTGCCTCGCTTGCGCAGGTTCATCTCGCAACCTTGAAAGAGACAGGGCGCAAGGTAGCCGTCAAAGTACAGCATCCTGACCTCGAAATATTCGCGCCGCTAGACCTCACCCTTACCAGATACACATTTTCGACACTGAAGCGCTTCTTTCCCGAGTACGACCTTGAATGGCTCTCGTCCGAAATGGAGGTCTCCCTCCCCAAAGAACTCGACTTTCTGGAAGAAGCCCACAACGCGCAGCGCATGAAGGCGCATTTCGCCCAAATTCCCGAACTGCCCCTCGTCATACCCGAGGTCATATGGGCCAAAAAGCGCATCATTGTCATGGCGTGCGAATCCGGCGCTCGACCCGACGATCTGGACTATCTGGACAAGAACGGCATTGATCGGGACGAAGTGTCCACTACCTTGGCGCGCATCTTCAATGAAATGATTTTCGGAGATGGGGCCCCCCTGCACTGCGATCCCCACGGTGGAAATATCGCCATTCGGAAAAACGACTCTCGTCGGGGTCTCGGGCGGGGCCCCAACTTTGACGTCATCTTGTACGACCACGGCCTATACCGCGACATTCCGCTGCCCCTGCGCCGGTCCTACGCAAAGATGTGGCTCGCAGTTATCGACGGCGACATGGACCGCATGAAGAAGTACGCACACGAAGTAGCCGGCATTAGCGACCGAGATTTCCCACTCTTTGCCTCCGCCATCACAGGCCGCGACTTCACAGTCGTCAGCAAGCAAGGCTCCATTCTGAAATCACGGACCGCCGCCGAGGAGGAGAACATAAGTGCGTCGCTCCAGGACGGGCTCATCGTCGACCTAGTCCAGATGCTTAGCCGGGTCCCGCCCATTATCCTCCTGATTCTTAAGACCAATGATCTGACGCGCTGTCTGGACGAGAATCTACATACTCGCCAGGGACCTATTCTCACTTTCCTCATCTTGGCGCGGTATTGTACGCGAACAGTCTTTTACGAACGGCTGGAGGAGATTCGCCGTAAGGGGTCACTGCTGTGGCCTGTGAATGCGTTCCACATGTTCTCTGCATGGGTGAGCTACCTACGTGTTGGGGCCAAACTGGGGGCTTTTGAGCTATGGTTGGAAGTCAAGCGTGTGCTAGGGATGAAGACGAATCTTGGGACTAGTTCGCCATTGTGAGGAGCGCAGTTTCATCATTCATGGGTGTGGGTTGTCGTTGTTTGTGGCTGGGTTGTTGATAAAAGAATAGAGTACCTAAGGGTCTGCTTTTGCGACGGAGTCCAGGGGGATCTTGATAGACTGTACATATATACCTGCATACCTGCATAGATGGCGTCATGACAGAGCACTAATACATAAAGGAGGGCGTATCTCCTTTTCGGTCTGTTGGTTTTCCGCCGTTGTGTTTTAATTCCCTAGTTGGCATGTGGACAGTGGACTTAGTACTTACCCTATCGTCTGTTACAGAAAGGAGAGCTTAACGCCAAATTCAGAATTGAAGTCCAGGGGATGACGGGCTGGGTTTTGAGAGTGACTGTGACTGAATCCATGGGGGGTTTTTCTTAATGGAGCAGCTGTGATGCTGTATACAATTGCACGTGGTTTCTCCAGATGGAGTGTAGCAACATAAAGACGAAATCATCATGAAACGGGGCTCCGAACTGCACGACGACTTCAATGAACGACGCCGTTTCTCGTTTGAGCAACTCCTCATTGTCATTGATGAAAAGCAACGGCCGAGTTGAGAGAAAGGTAGAATTAAAGACAAAAGGCACATGATATAGAAAACAGGAACAACCTTGAGTTACCCGACTTCAATTCCCGATTCCCCAAGACACCCCGAAGATATAAGTCAAACCATTGCTTTCTTAATAAGAGCTTAGAGGCCAGCCGCCACTAATTACATCCCCGCCGGATAAACGTGTGTACTATCCCCTCGTGAGGCATGCGCATGCTTTCAAATTTCTCTTTCCATTTATTGGCCAATCCAAACCAACTCGCATAGGTATGTAGTTTACAACCCAGGTATATCCATGACAACGCGCCTCGCTATTTTCCTCCAGGAGTCGAAGTCCAGCTACCTCCTAGTACAAGGCGCAGCATAGAGGGAGAGAGCCGGGGCCCCTGTGCTGCGAAATAAACAGAGAGTTGGACATGACTCATGAAGACAGAACTGAGAAGGCAGGGGAAAGGAGCTTCGTAGGCATCTGCTTGCTGAGAGCCTGAGATATTACGGGGAATTTCAGAATCTACTCCGTATGGAGTACCCTGGCCCTGGGGCCTGGCCAGTGGCCCCTACGAACATTTCGGAAGGCAAATACATATGTAGTACATACATATCAACACCTTTTATTATTAGCCTAAGTCTCTAAGACCAGCAAGTCCAGCCTCAGGAGATTGGCCCGCCTAGAATGATCTGGAGTGATGCTCAATGCCGATTCCCGATTCCCGAATGTGCACACCAGCTAATAATTGACCCTGGGTCCCTGAACCCTTTGTACCGGTAGCCTGTAGGTATGTCGCATTCCAAGTTCCAACTCTCCAACACATTTCCTCGCCATATAGGTACCTTTCCGACGTGGGCCGTGCCGCCGTGACCCTGCTTCTTAACAACTGTAGTCTGTTCCGCAACTTTATAGACGAAAATTTGCCTTTTACAGACATGAAACAGTAACGAACAGGGAAGGGAGCCAGAAACTCGGAAGAATCGGCTTAATGCACGTGCCACTGGTATACCTAGCTTGATCCCATCTTCCTCTCTCTGGAAGATGAAGAGGATAGTTGAACAATAGTAATACAGACCCGTTCATCATGATTCATTTTGTATACATGCTCTATTATCTGTTTCCCCTACGAGCCGACAGTATTCAATCAGAACATACTTATACGGAGTATGCCATGGCACCATCAGTATGTGCGTGTGTAGATGGCCAAAATAGATAGACATGATATGAAAATAGGTATAATAAATCGCAATGTTCAGCTATCGAACTGAACGCTCTGCGCGATAATCGGTAACCGCCATAGCGCTTGCATATGCCATAGAGTGTCGGGCACTTCTTTCCACCCCTGGGCCATCGTCCGTTTTCCCAAACAGCTCAATGAGGGTAATTGTTATTGAGTCATGTGCTACCTAGTCCAGCGCGCGCCACCCATGGCTATATCATACATGTATTGTTCTCGGCCCCCTTGCCCGGAGGCTTGCCATATGATACGTATGTACCTACATATGTACATAGTTGCAAAAATCCAAAGACATGAGTCCATGACCATGACATTGAGATCTGTGGCAGAGGAACAATTCTCGATAAATTAATCACTCACCATACGTCACAGCCGTGCGCTCGGTGCCGGGCCGCTTTCATTGACGAAGGCCCTTCGGCGACTGTCCAAGAAGCTCAGCCACTCCAGAAAAAAACAGACAGGAAAGTGGAAAAAGCCAACACGTCAAATTTTGGAGTCTTGGACATGTCAGACAGTCTCGTCTCGCTTGAGATGGAATCATGACTCAATGAGCATACGCCTCCGTGGGCACTAGGCACGCCGCTCCCCTTGCTTAGAATAACAGCCCGAGTCGTTGCTCGACCGGCGACGCGACGCGAGACGGGTTCGCTCGACTTGCAAATCTCTGTCGACATCCAAAAAGTACCTAGGCTCCATCGCGTTTACCACGGAATTGTTCAAGAGCAACTCGAGGTGCAAAAGCACGCACACCGCACACATGAACCACACATAAAGGCGCGTACTCTTTCAATCCTTGAGCGGTATGGGCCACTGTGGCCCATATCCGAACAGTTTCAATGGCTTGGTAATCAATTGCACGCCCTGGTCTCGTGCCACCTGCCTCAGCTGGCTCATGTCTTCACCGTAGACGGACCTCGTGTAGATGGTCTTGAGGTGCGTGACCCTCAGAATCGCAATGACCAGACTCGCAAACTCGTCGTTTTTTTAGTGTTCGGATTCAATGCTCAACTTTCGCAGATTGGGAAACGTGGCCAGGAACTGCGGAAGGGTTTGATCCTCGTCGTTTTGGGGATCGAGTGGGAAGCGAAATCCATAGCATCCCAGGGTATGAATTGTGGGAGTGCCAAAGAACCATGCGTATTCTTTCAAATGTTCAATATTTTCGTCTCCCAAGCGCTCATCGTAAATGTTAGAGTCCTCGGGAAAGGCAATGTCAAAGGATGTCAGTCGTCCAGAACGGATCGCCTCGCGCAGCAATATGTGAGCTCCTTCGGGCAAGATGTACATTGTTCGCGAGCAAAAGGACTGCAGATTTTGGAATTTTGAATGCTGGTCAAAGTTGAGATTAATGGGAAGAAGATCAGGGTCGTTGAATATGCAAGACCGCTGGGACACGTTCACATCCTCGAAGTCCAGAGAAATATGCTGTAGTGACCCGAGACCCGTCAGGGCGCGCAGCGTCGAACGGGTTACTTCTGCATGGGGCTCTGTGTATGTATCAGTACAAGGGTCGAACACGAGTACCTTCAAGTTTGGCCATATGGCGTCACTGAATTTTTGCCAAATAAGCACTGGATTCGGATTCAGATATGGTACGAAAGGGCCAATCCAGATTTGATCGAGATTTGGAAAGGCGAGGGCGAGAAAAAGCTAAGTAGACGCAATGAGTCAACTTCTCGCTCTCACGCGCAGGATGCAGCCCCCGGTCTTTACCCTTGCGGGACGGAAATAAAAGAGAAGAGCGGGAGAAAGAGAACAAGAAGAGAAAGCAGATACAGAAGACGTAAGGGGGAAGGAGAAAAGGCTTCTCAATGCGGGCAGCGGCTCTCTGGGCGGGGGGGACTTACGATAGGCAAAGGGGTCACCTCTTCGTCATTCTTGTGATCGTCCCCGATTCGCAAAGTCTTTAGTTTGGGAAGCATGGGTATTTTGGTTTGCCCCAAATCTAACCAAGGCTGTGGAATCCCCACGAGCTTGAGATGCTCCAAAGAGTTGGCAGCATTTTGGAGGAACGTCTGAGGGAACCCGGAACCCCCCCCGGATAGTCTAGTGCAATGTCATAGAAAGTCTCGGGATAACTCTCAAGGGAGATGTGCCTGAGTTGGTTCCATATTTGCGCATCCGAGGGAAATGATAGGCCTACCAGTTCCAAAATTTCCAATTGTTCCAGACTGGGCGATGCTTTGAGCAGCAGCCTCAGCGCCGATTGAAGGAATGTCACGCCTTTCGGTATCTCGATCTTCCTGGCACCTCCATCTCCTGTCCAGGACAGTATCCTCTCCAACTCTGCGACGCGTGGCACCCGCCTCATGCCCATGTCGGGAAATATCATGTTTCTCCAGATTGGGCTATGGTATGGACTCTTAAGAACGTGTGCCCACCTCCTGCAAACGCGCAGACAGAAACTGTATTATGTGTGGTGTCAGTCACATGTTTTTGGCGACGATTCGGTGCTCGATACGTATAAGGAGTGTGTAAATCCACGCACAACAGATCAATAAAGTCCACAAGCAAGAAGATTTGCGTGACAATCTCGGTGGGCAGGCATAAAGGATCCAGTCTCAGGAAGCGCCGATCGAGGCGTTTGCGTGTGTCGTAAAGTTGCTGAGCCACGAAAGGTCAGACACCAGACGTTACCGCCTCATGATCAACTTGGGCCCAACACCATGCCATCTCACCTGCAACTTGGGCGAGGAGTCTAATGCAGTCTCCTTGTTGGCCTCTATGCCAGCCGTATACACCTTCCAGGCATACTCGTCATTCTTCTGCAGCCGTGCAATATTTACCAGACGAAGGTATCCCTAGAGTCGATACTCGGGCCTGATCAGCAAATTGGCGCAGGCCCTGAAAGACTCAGGCAGAACTGCTTACATCTGGAAGTCGAGGAGCCAGTTCCAGCATCCATTCGGCGTTTTTTTATAGCGTGGTCGAGTTTATCCAAAGCCTCGAACATTGCAGCTTGAGAATCCAGGGCCTGGATATGGTAAGCGTTGTCGCACTTGCTGAATGTTTTGCCAACATCGCAATGACAAGTATACATGGCTTCTCTGAAAATCGAGCCCCCTTGGGCAGCGACCTGTTCATAGTTTTTGCAGGTACATCTGCGCCGTTCAAAGCCCCTGGCGCAGGGACACTTGTTCAAGGCCTGAAACCCAACAACGAGTAAATGGCAGACAGGTACATAGCTTTTCCAGACAATGTCGGAGGCTGGTACGACAACACACCCTAGTGAAGAGTTCCAACGCTTGCTCTTGCTTCTTGATCGCGTCCACATGAGCTTGGTGGCCAGATTCGACCAGATCGATCATCGTGGGTTCAGGCTCGAAGGCCTCTAAGGCACGGAATGAAGACATGATGTGTCGGCAAGATTTTGATAGGCCGCGCGTTGACGATGTTATCATGATCGCGCATGAGAAAAATTAAGCCACACAGTCATCCCGGTACGTACCCTGTTCATAGCGCCATCATTGGGCAAGCCACACCATTGTCAGTGGTCGTCAGTGGTCACATCCAACGGCCCACAACAGCGCGCTTTTGTGTGGGGGAACCAATGGAACATGGGTTTACGGGGTTATGTATGTAAGGTATGTAGGTACATATACACATTAGGTACGTACATACATATACATACATACATACATACAAGTTACAACACTGGAAAGAGAATGACGAATTTACTAAGAACATTCAGCATATGATGCGGTAGCTTGGCAGCTGGACGAGGCACGACAAGCCCGCGTAGGTATCAACCTCATCTTTGTTTGTTTCTCTTCAACTTTCTTGCGCCCAGCCCTTTTCTCTCAGTCCATCTTCGTTATGTCTCATAGTTGCTCTTCTTCACAAGGCGCAACGCAACCAGCAACACACGGGTGAAGAACCGCCAATGTGTGTCGTGAAGACGCGCTGGTTGGTCTCTGCTTTACAGCTGTGGCTGACCAGCCGGTGTTGCGCGAACGCAGCCAATAGCAAATCACGATCACGAGTGCTACACTTTGTGTTCCCATCTACACACCCCATCGGAATTGCGCGGATCCAAAGTTGCTGTGCATTTCTTGCCCTCTTTTCTTCATCTAGCTACTCCGTAGGTACCTAATGTACATGATTGACACGCGGCTGAGTCCAGCACGTGCCCTCGTGCTTCAATATGTACGGCCCTTGGTTGCATCACGTTGGCAAGTTGGCCTTGTTCCCTAGATCCCCCGTCTGCTGCAGAAGGTCACCAGCTTGTTCGAGATGATGCATCAGAAGGGCCACGTTAAATCGTCACGACCAAAGCAAAAGATGGCAATAGGCTGGTTATTCCGTCGATCGGTCTTCGTCGATTGGTCTAAAAAGAGCGAGACTGGCTATTGCATACAGTTCGAGCGTCGTCATATGCCGCATCAATGTGACAGATGCCACGAGCCGTGCAGGTATGTAAGTCGGCACAAACCCGTCCTCTCTTCCGTCCTTCTTGTCCCTCCAAGCTCCCACCGCTCGTCAACTTCAGTGGAAATCCTTTGCTATTCCCATCCTAGTGAGGAACCTTTGCAGTCATGCTCGCCAAACGCAACGTCGCTCCCGCTTTGTTGGCCGCTTTGGTGGCTTCGCTCTCCGCCGTCTCGGCCCAGACATTCCAGCGCTTGGGAACCTGTCCGAGTCTGGGATGCATTCTCCCGCCTGACCAGAGCGACTTTCTCCCCGGTCAGCTCTTTGACTTGCGAGTCGAGATCCACGCACCGGTCAATGGCTCCGAGGCCG